>JANVCJ010141922.1:0-15422 GCA_026413505.1 Epizoanthus ramosus
TATAAGCTTTCCAGTGATATATAGGTTTATGGGTATCCGGAAAAAATTAACGGAGCTACGAACTGATAACTGAAAACGCCGCTCAAGGTGTACCGTAACCTTAAGGTGTATAAATCACTTACTAAAATAATTACATGCTATATATTACCAGGTATTCATCGTCCCAAGCAAAGCAGTAAGTGATACATTCTTGATTATTAGTATTAGTATTAAGTAGATTGTCTTAATTAGTATAACAGTGTAAAGTAATCATGCATTTTATGCGCTTTATATAGATCTTTTACTTTTGTGTTTTACTCCGTTTGCATCCACCTTTACTTGACTTTCCAAGATGATAATTCTCTTAATTTGTAGAGCAAAGCAATAACTAATTTCAAGCCGTTCGATTAGCCTTGCACCTCTTTCTAGTTTCTCTGTAAGTAATTTGACCATGGCAAGGCGTGAAGGACGGTGCAGTGTTTTCATACAACCTGTCTTGTAACGACATGTGCCATTACGTGATACGTTGCTTTAAAGCTTAGACGCATCGTGCATCACTGCCTTAGAATTTTCATTTTAATAAGAAAATATGAAAGAAGAAACCGGAATACAAGTTTCAAAGATTATTAATACATTATTAGTACATCAATGTACTAATAATGCAGTCAGTAAGACTTCTGAATCCCAACTCGAAGTTCCCTGGTTCAATACTCGGCCTTGCCGAAGGTTGAATTTGTGCGATCTTCTTTCCCGAACAAACTAGTTGAGCAGCACTGTTCTAAATCTGTTGCAACTAACTTAAGTGAATTGAAGGAAGGCCAAATAATAGACTATTGCAAGAGTCAATTCTACCCATAATCAGAGCATGTACATGTACAATCATCGATGCCCCATTTGGTTGGTTTGCTGGCAGGTACTGGCGGAAGAAGATGCACCTTTTGAATTTTACCATACTTTCGTCAATAGAGAGGCATTTCTTGGGTTGATACACCTTCTCATACAGTGGATCAATAATATCTAGAAGGGGCTGGATTGTAAGTAAAGGAATATAGCCTTCTTTGCCTTTCTCCACTTGCTTTGTTATGTCATTGAAATGAAGAAACGTCTGAATCTGTTTCTTGCCATCACTTTCCTGAAATCAGTAAATGTGAGCCAGTGTTTGCTCCAGTAATCAAAGGCCCATAGTGATTTGAAAGGCAACAAATGCCTTTATTTCATTACCAGTTTGTCATGCCAAGCCCAGAATCGTGAGTTTGGGGGAAAGTCGACAGTTGTATCAAATACTGCATGTCGTATCTGTTTGTTTCTTCAAAAATCAAATCAAATGCTTCATCTGGGAAGAACAACTTGAAATAATTGACCAGCTGAAACTCGGTCATGTCAACAAGAACTACGGGGCATCTGTTGATCTCTGGAAGCCAGTCTGGATCAAACAGGTCGAGATCATCGTAGTGTTCCTATTCAAACTCGAGTGTATAGCGCGATCTTCTTCAGAAAAATTGACCTCCATGGGTTCCCTTTGGCTGTTTTCTTCAGTCACGATATCTTCCTCTCCAAGACTTGTTTCGTCCTCATCAGACTAGTTAAAATCCTCATCTAAGTTTTACTTTTATGTATGCATGCGCCAATAGCTTTAGTGACTATTTCTGCAGGCATGCTGGTGCAAAACCTGGGTGTGACGTGACATTGAAAGATGTCGACATATTCCCTCACAACTTCATCTTTTCAAGTGCTTCTGGGCATCCATTTTTTCATATTCTGCCCTCTTTAGCATTTTCCAGCTTATCCACTTTACATTTTCCACAAGAACACCTTGCTAAGAATATATTTCATTAATTAAAGGATCCTGTAGAAATGCAACATCCTCTCACAACATTACAATCTCTTATGATGCGTTGCCATAGATACATGTATATCGTCAGTTATTGATGGGAAGCCAGTGTAGCTGACAGAGTACGGGAGTGATGTGTTGATGTTTCATGGACTGAGCAGTAATGTGAGCTGCAGAGTTGAGAATGTGTTGATGTTTTTGTAGTGTTGTTTTTGTAGAGAAGGCTACTGCAGTACAGTCGTAAGCATGCCTAAGGTTTTCAGGTGTAGGCTTTTCTAGATGCTTCTTACATGTATTTATCAAATATCGGTAAGAGCAAATAATAATAATTGTAATTATAATAGTTATAATAATAAAAATAATCCTTGAGATGATCAGGAACATGGAGATCACACTCGACACACTTGAACAGCAACTCTTCTCGAATGCCATTAATGATCTGGTCTTCATCTAAGGTTTTTTCTTTATCTAGAGGGCGCTGGAACTCTGAAGTCAGAAACGCTTACACTGCTGTAGTGATCTGCGTGATTTGTCTCCATTCACACTCTCATTTAAAAGAGATTATACCTTGGTGTTTTATGTACTGCGAGTTCTCTTCAATATCTTGCAATAGCTCAGTCATGGGTTTGTTTCGTCTTTCATTTGTTGTTTTTCCCCTAGTTAGGTAGCAGTCATGTCCATGCCAATAACAACCTGGGATATGATTTAGAAAGTATGATAAGGGTGGAAGGTGGTATGTCTGTGTGTGCATCCTTTTTACTAATATCTACGTCAGTCTTCGAAAACAATTTGGTCGTTTTCTGTTGTGTTCGGACACTCATGTGGAAAAATGGTTTGAAAAATTATGCCATTTGTTTCAATTGCGAAGCACTGTTCTTCTAATTCAGCAGTTTCAAGACATGTGATATCCGTTTAAATTGTGCTACTCGCAATTTTCTCTATATTGGAAGTTTCAATAGTTCCTGTCAATCTAAAAGAAACTGATTCATCTACATTTTCTACTCTTAGTTCACCCTCGCCAGTGCTGTTTAAACAGTCCAACAAAGAAAAGTTTCTGAAAAGACAAGAGTTTTCTTTTGTAAAGCATCTTATTATGAACCAAGATTTTGAAAATGGTGTAAAAATTTTGATGCATTTCTTCCATCTTCGTTTGAACAAGACAGTGGGTAAATTTTTTCATAATTTCAACTCTACTTTCTGTGCGAGAGTGTTAAACTTTTAATCTCTGGCAAAAGCCGATTAACAAAATAAATCTGAAACATAAGTTCATTCCTGACTCGGAACCACACACAAAGATGTGCAAAAGAACAGAAAAACTGAATAACTGACTCGTCCTTTTGCAGGGTTCCCGCGGGGTCTTAAAAAATCTTAAAAAGTCTTATTTTTTATTTTGTATTTTCAAGGCCTTGAAAAAGTCTTAAATTTTAACAAATTCATTCTTGAGGTCTTAAAAAGTCTTAAATTTTGGTTATTATTCAAAAGTAGTTTTCGTTTTGCAATCTCAAGTTGTGCAGATTCAGATTGTATAAAAAATACTGATGAAAGCATCTTTGTTGTCATAATAGTTGCATATGGGCTAAAAATATTTGGATTAGTAAAACCAAAACGTTTTCGACCATAGGGTCATCATCGGTGGTTATTTTGTGAAAGTTTGCAGATAATCGTTTTCTAAACATACTGAATAGAAAAAATGGAAGTACGCCATACAGCTACGATTTTTTATTTGGCTACAAAGGCCTTTCGACCTTCACGGTCCTCTTCAGTGTAGCACAGCAGCGATACAAGTAACTAACTCATACATACTTATACAGACTAACGTGGGTGTGTATTATTATGATTTATGTAATTCTGGAGCGTAATGCACACGGATCCACTCTGTTAAGGCCTTCAGGTTCACTCATACCTAATCTCTTTATCCATATGGTTTCCAGCTTTGTTAACTTATCACGAGAAGTTTGACATAAAACAAGGAAATTTGAATGACTGGTTAAAATTAAAATATGTAAATAATAATGGCATTTGAGTGCTGATTCTTTGTTATTCCTATGACCTGTAATGCGATCACACAATAGCTGAGTAATGTTACCAACATATTGCTTCCCGCAGTGAATACACTCTGCCAAATAAACCACACATCTTGGAGTACACGTAGCATTGCAATTAATGCGATAACAGCGACTGCTAGATGTACTAATAATAGTGGTGATGGGATTAATTAATTGGCAGAACAAAGATCTACTTCTCCCACATGAAGATGTACCTATGTTCTCCTGCAAAGTTAGCCTGCACTTCCTGTTCTCTTTCTGTGTCTAGATCTATATCTCTAAATTTAAGAGGACCAGACAGTACCCATCCTAATGCTGTTTCTACTGCCACTGGGTCATCTGGCTCCCCCCTTATAGTACTGCCTGTCTGAAATCTCCAAAGGTAATCTGCCCCTATTAGAACGTCTACAACTCACTCTTCTTTGGTCTTGCAGACATCTGAGAACCAGTCACCCTTGAGGTGAGGATAATTCCTCTTGCTGACTCTAGGTGCTCATTTTGTATGCATGAAATATCTGGCACCACAAATGTTACACAGTCCAGGCTTGCTCGCTCAAGGCGGTGAAAAATGAAGCAAAAACGAGGTTGAAACAATAACAAACTTGTACTCAACTCATTTTGAAGGCTTTGAGCAAATTCTACACTCGATTGTGATTGCAGATTCGGGAAAGTACTGGAGTGTGATATGTCACGTGATATACAAAATGTTATGGTAGGGGGGAGAGACTACTTCTGCTCTGCCACACAAACACTTCTACGCATGTGGCTTCCCCTCCCTTTACATACATACATATATACATACATACATACTTTATTTATGTTCCCCTCAGGGATTTTCAACATAGATTTACAAGGGTAAAAGTTGTAAAAACTAATGTAATTAAACATATTTATATATAAAGCCTATTGATAAAAAATTTAGTAAAATCCGATTTAAAGATAAAAAACTCAGTTTCTTCTTTAATTGTTTCTTAAAAATAGCCAGGGACAGTGCCTGTTTGATGCTGTCTTCCAGACGGTTCCAAATGTTCGTGCCTCTGTATCGAAATGTTCTCTGACCGGAAGCGGTCTTGTACAGAGGGAATTAAAGAAGATTTTGGTTGCAAGTTTGGTGTTCATGAGTCCTCGCACGTCCAGTGCTACAACCTCCCTTGGCAGGGACCCCTTCACCTTATTGCCAAACATATTTACTGCCAGCCATTCCATCCTTTGGGTTCCAACCCAAGAGACTTAGCTGCGCGGGAGGTCACAAAGGATTTATTACTCGCCAAGCGAAACAACACTCAACCCTTTTGTCCCCCTTCCCTTAACTACTGCTTGGGCAGTTTGCAAGGCTACCCATTCCCCTATACCAATATTTACGGTATTATTGAAGACCTCCTGGCTAGAGTCCTTGACCTCTACACCATTCCCCTTTGGAGATACACCATCACATAATGATGTGTGGTGTTTTCCTTTACACTGCTTACATACAACAGTAGATTTACATTGATTGGCCCGGTGGCCCTTTCTAACACAGTTAAAACATCTACCATATTTACCGATCAGTCTTTTTCTTTCTTTTATGTCTTTCACCTTTTCACAGTGCCCGTGTGCGTGATTGCCCATGCAAAACGCACAACCGATGCCTTTGCCTGCAAACAATGCATTGCCACTACTTGGCACAGCACTGTTCCATCCTTTGTTCTCGAACCCAGGCCTTGCTGTCTGTCCTGCAACTCAGTCCATCTCCAGAGCGGTGAGTAGACCCTCCATCTTCCATTGCAATTGGTTTTGCCCTCTTGAGATGGTCAGTCGCAGGGTTTCGGGTAACTTCTCAAGAATTGACGGGACCACAATACTTGCATAAGTTGACTCGTTGACTCCCATCGCACCCAATACTCTGTGATGGGTTTATTTTTTCTGTCAAAAAGTGCTCTCAGTCTTGTCGTGTCTTTCTCGCTGAAGACCAGTGACACTTTCAGCAGTTCATTAGTGTGTGCCTGCTGGACAGCTGTCTTTTTGCCAAACTCTTTCTTTAAGAGGTCAAGCGCTACCTCGTAATTGTCATCTGTAGTAGAGAATCCTGCTATGCAAGATCTCGCCAGCCCTTCCAACAAACTACGTAGATACGCCAACTTATCCGCATCTGACAAGCCCTTGTGCCAGTCAATGGAACTCTTGAAGGAATCCCAAAATTCTTGCCATTTGCTGACTTTTCCACTGAACTTCTTGGCCTCCAATTTGGGTAGTCGTACCTTTACTGTAGGTTTGACTTTTGTCACTGTGGTGATTGGGTTGTAGGGTTGATGCTGTATTGTGTTGCCATCTGCTTTTGGCTTCAGTAGCTCTTTGATCTCGATCAGTCTCGCCTTCATCTTTTCCCTCAGTTTGCTGCTTTCCTCTATTTCCTTCAGAACTGCGCCTTCATCTACGTCTTCCGTTTCTAAGGCTTCCAATAACTCTCCATCAAGGATCGTCAAAGTTGCTAACTGTTCTGTTAGAGCTGCTTTCAACTCAACAACTCGTGATTTCGCCTCTTTGCTGGAGTTGCCAATACGCGCTATGACTTCAGGCAAGAGATTACTAACGTACAAGCGATGTCCTTGTCGAGAGTTCATCTTGTAACCGTTGCTTACAACTACATCACATATGTGTGTCGCTCTCTTGGCGAATACAGCTCTTAAACTACTCAAGTTAACTTTTAACTCTTTAAAATAACTGTAGTTCCTTAACTACGTATACCGTACTTCAAAATACATCTAACTTATATACCTATCTCACTCACGCAGCATCATCACTCGTGGTTAACACTATTGTAGGCTATTCTATAAGTATTGATATCTATACTGTCCTTTCTGGATAAGCTAAATCTTAAATTCATCTGCACGGTTATGCAACATCGAAAGGTTCATTCCATATGAGAAGTTGAAAAATACAAAATTTTCAAACTGCCTTCTGCAAAGCAAAAGTTATTGTTTTCAAGAGTACACATCTTGAAGTACCTAAAATTGTTATCACAAGTTTGATTGTAGCTACACCCACTTAATGGAGGGTTCATGTATGCATAGTTAATGACGTGGTACCCTGACAGTAGTGACCCACTGAGAAATTCAAGTGCACGTAGAAAGAAATCTGGAGCTGATTCAATATATTGGTAGTTGTATATCAAGAGTCCTTAGTCCTACCAACCATTGGACTATGACAAGTCTAGCTTGAAACTTCATCACTATCATCTTCGTTGACACTTTCATCCTGTTCATCTCCATTTTCATCTTGATTCTCACTTTCACTATTACCATCACCATCTGTGAGAATTTCATCCTCATTATCTTTGCTTCTACTTTCAATGTCATCATTAATCCTAATGTCATCGCCAATTTCAACCCATGTACCCTGGTGAGAATATAAGCAGCATCGGAGAAGTCCATTCTGCAGTGGTTCTAGACAGTGATACTTTGCAATGGCTGAGAGTACTGGGGCTGATGAGAAACATTTCTCAAGGCCAATGGACTTTGCTGTTGCATCAAGGTCCTTGCGGCCCACAAACAAGACTCCTACTGACTTACAGAGCTCCGAGTCAACTTTAGCAAATGACTCTGCATCTTTCACTATTACTTTTCTCGTGGAAACGGCCTTCCAGACTACTATTTTAACCGTTCCCCCAATGCCATCAACAGCCCCCTTTCCGTGAGAGGTTGCAAAGTAGTGCCACTTCAGACTTGTCACCTCTTTCTTCATGTTGTGAAGGAAATGGGCTACATATTTGTTCTTGAATTGGCAGCTTGGCCCATCTGAAAAAACATCAACCTTAGTTACATGTGGGTGCCTTTGCTTAACAAACTTGTTGACCACAGTTGACATAAAAACTGCGACAGCTTTCTTGTCATGACCCAGCTCATCTGAAATGATGACATGTGACTCACAAGATGTGTTGTTAGAGGAATCTTTCGTCCAAATGGCAACGGTGAAGACTGTCACCTGTTCCTGGCTCCAGTGAGCAGACTGGATCTCATCTTGGTATTTGCATAAATAATTTTCAGCAAAGTCAACTTGAACCACAGCATCTTCTTTTGTAATCTGTTCAATCTTTTTGTCAAAATAGTTTGCCTGCTGTCTTTTAATGAAGACATGTTCCAGAAATGAGGGGATCTTCTCCAGAAGAGTTTCAATGGCCTCCTCCACTGTGCCCTCCTTACAGACCTTCTGCATCTTCTTGACTGTTTTGACAGTTTTTCCTCTTTTCTTTACTGTGTAATCGGTTCTCTCCCAATGATACCATGCGGTTGGCTCATCTATATCTGCCTCTCTCTTCACACCCTCTAGCCAATCTCTCGGACACGTCTTGCACTTCCCAAGCATACACTTTTCAGAATCTGAATCACAGACAAATTGATCAACAAAATCTTTTGAGTACAGAGGGAAACTTGGACATTCTTTGCTAAGGCACTCACACAGCAACTTGATATTCTCATGATATTTGCAAAGGCATACATCTCGTGGCATATCAGATGACAGTTTTATATTTACAGGTCCAAGAGCACAGCACTTGCTGAAGCCAATCTTTACTGTGGGGTTTTGTTTGACAAAGACTGCATAGGATTCTCGTAATGACCGAAGCAAGTGTCGTTTCTGGAGTCTTTCCTTTTTCTTGCTTTGTCTGACTGTTACAAAGTCTCTTTGCCCAGGTGCTTGACGGGATACTGAGTCATTACTATAGAAATTTTTCACTAGGTTGATGGTTGAACTTGGTAGACCTCTGTTTCCAGGACTGCACTTTTTCTTTGTGACTGGAATGCCAGTCCCATGGGCAATCTTTATAACAACTGCTTTTCTTTTTCTGGGGCTTATGGGCAGATGTTTCCTTACTTTGCCAATTGCTTTTCCGAGGGCTTTGGGTGTCTTGTATGCTTGGGAGACATCAAGATGGTCATGTTCACTTGTGTTGTTCGCCTGCATCCCTTTCTTTTTCAGCCTGTGTTTTGCGACTCTGTCTCTGTTCAATTTCTTTCTTCTAGTAATTTCAGCTCCACTGAGGATCTCAGTGAGCTTCATTCGTGCAGCTCTTTTTCTGTCTCTATCCTTAGCTTTATAACAGTTGTATTGAACAGGGTCAGTACAAAGTTTTTTCCTAAACTTTGTTGCCCTTTCAGCTCCAGTTTTCACCGTTCTTTCTCTTAATTTTAACCCTGGTATTCAAACTTTCATAAGATGTAGCTCTGTGATAAATTATCTTTAGTTTGACAGCTGTCAGACGACAGCAAGTTATCCTCAGCCTCTGTTAACACCCGGGGTATTGCCATCACTGCTTCTTTTGTTAGAGGGAACCGAGGGAACTGAGCGAGATCTGGAGCAACTTTGTTTATTATTGGAATATAATATAATATATAATATAAAACTTATATGGCGCCTATACATAAAGGTTCTAAGCGCCTTACATTAGATAAGGAGAAAACAAAATTAAAGATTGTATGCTATTCTAAATAGATGAGTCTTGAGTTTCGATTTAAAAGAAGTGATACTGTCAGCTGATCTGATGAAAAAAGGGAGAGAGTTCCAGAGGATCGGTGCCTGCACAGAATAAGAACGGTAGCCATAAGTCTTGAGATTGAGGAACTTGGAACTGAGGTAAGATCAACTGGAGCAGAAAAATTGGACTCTGTTAAAGCAGCTTGGTAACTCAGGAATGATCCAACTGGGTTTTTCCCACATTTTGTTTCGGTCAGTTCAGTATTTGAGCTTTTGGCTTTACCCATATGAACAAAACCCAGGTTTGGGTCAATCTTCTCAAGCTTGGACCATCGTACTTTGGTTGTTTCCGTGCTTCATACAGGAGGTATTTCACTCCACTACCACCTCGAGAGGTGCTGGGCTTGTCAAGTTTGGTCTTTTTGACCACAACCTCCATAATCGGTTGGGGAACTATGTTTTGTCCACCACCTTTTTGGTTCCATTGTTGAAGCTGGGAAGTGCATGCCATTTGGGGATTTTCGTCTTCCTCTTTTCTTAGGTCTTTCATTGTTTTGGCTTTGTACAGGCTAAATTTTCAAATTTTCAACATAAGTGCTGAAATGTGATTGCAATATCCCACTTTTCCAGCAACACAAGTACAACCACTATCCAGCACATCCCCAAGATTAATACACAAAGCCAATTTTAGCTGGTGTGAACAAATAGTAAGCATAAACTAACGAGATTTTTAAGTGACTGTATTCTCGATAATACAAATTATTTCGGAAACAAAGCTATCCATTGAAACGAAATAAAATACATGTATGTGTCATGCACATCGATCCATGTTTGACAAACGGAATACATTGTGTGAACTTCTGTAAAATGGATCCTTTATAATTTTTGAAACATAAGCCACAGTATAATTTAGTCAATTAACTATTTTAAAACAGAAACTGAAACACTATTTACTACTTACTCTTATCTCGACTGTGAAAGACGGAAAAGTTGAAGTGACAATGAAATAAGCATGATGAAGTTATGTTGTTTGATTCACGTCGCGTCGGGTTGATGAGCCTGTAATCCGAGATTTGTTCAAAACTTATGAATTTCGACCTTTAGCTAAAAAGTCCTGCACAAAATGTAGAGCAAAGAGTTTGCCTTTGGGCAGTAATTTGTGGAGTACGGCAACTATAATGATATAAGATTACACAATCCACTGACTGACATGGACACATTGACACTTGCGCTGCTTTCAATCAACTCACTTTTCACGAACTTGCTTCTGGCATCAATCTGTGGTTTTATACAATCAAACGTTACAATATAGCTGGGAACTATATTCTAAATTTACTGCGTGTTCCTTTGAGAAAGCTCAAATTCTATCCTAACAACGTTTTCACAAGTCACGCGCATTCATACTAACGTGACCATACTAGTTCACTGACGATTTGCATATTTTAATACTAATTCAGTCAAGTTGTCACCGGAAATTACACAACTGATAACACCAACCTTTGCTGTTCAAGAATTAAAATTACACGTATAGATTTTTTATTAGAAGTAGAGAAGATCGTGGCATTTAAAAAAATAATAACCGTCGAATCATGTCAAATGGTGTTTCATCTGATTCTAGTTTGGAGAAATCAAGGTTAACCATGATTAAAGAAAAGACAAGGAAATTCGAGTAGTTACTTTTTCTACAGCATACATTTATTTAAGTTTTATATTTCTTTGCTACTGTAAGGGCATCAATAAAACTATCAGACATAAGAAAAAACTGGAGCTTTAGAGGGTGTTGGAATTATCGTTTTTAATCATTTTTCTGCGTTGTAGAGTTAAGGATTTGAAAATCATGATAAAGCTATTTACATTGTAAAATTGTGGGTTTCCTTTCTATGTTGTATCGGATATTTAGTTGTGTTCGAGAAGGTAACAATTGAATTTGTTAACAGTTATACAACAACTCGTAAGTAGGTTGGTCATTCCTGGCTTTCTAATGATGCTTCCCCAAGGAATCGAGGTATAGGTACAATCCCAATTTCATCTCTTATAAGATGGAATCTCTCAACGTTGCTACCAGCGCCAAAGTTGAAGCATTGTGTATAATCTTCCTTTGCAAAATGGCGCAAACAAATAGCAGAATGTTCTGAAGGGCTCCACCCATTCTCTCTCTTTTTTCTAACAAACACTATCCATTGATTCCTTCTTGCTTTCGCGATAGGCCTCTCATCTCCATGAAAATGAATAATATGAAGTTTTACATCTTTTTCTTTGTCAGCAACATTGCTACAGTTCCAAACCATGCATCTCTTCGGCATCTTGCTCTGAACAGGGCACTGCTTTGAATGTGCTTGAAAGAGTGTGTGCCTTCAAGTTTCCGGCTACCCCTATTTCGTCATCAATTTACACTTGGCACCATTCTCTTAGCGCTCTCTCATACTTGGCCAACTTAAGGGCGTGGCTATTGCCAGATATTTGAACCTCAGTTACACAACGAATATTTCGTCGATTTGAAAAATTCCTTTTGCACATTGTTCCTTTAGGTCACAATTATACAAAAACAACAAATCTGTATAGATGATATATACACTTTAAGGATTTACATTTTGTTGCCATGTTAATATACTTGTTCCATATTTTTGGGCCAGTAAAAGAGATTGAAAATTTTCATTTGCTCTTTTGCGATCTCTTCTTTGAATATCAAATCCAGGAATGGAATACAGGTCAGAAGAAGTCTTGCAGTTGAAACATGTTCCGGTGATGATGAGTAGATCAAGGTTCTTGTGGTATTCTTTGCTTAACACACACATCTTGATTTGTTCAAACTTCGTCGTAGTTAGATGTTCCAGTGTGCAAAATGAAGGCCCTCTAGTGGTAGATCTAGATCGTTTCATCCATATAAAGTGGGACCGGGATTTGGCAATATATCACCGCTTAAGAGTAGATTTGAAGATGTCAGTATTTGTGCAATTAAGCCATATTTTGCTAACGTTAGCATCGTTGATAGTCGCTTTAAATTTGTTGATGTCGTCATCTTGTAGTCGGCTTGACAACTTGGTGTATATTCAAATACCTATTAATGAGCGATAGAGGTATTTTTGCCAGCATCCAGTTGCATCATGTGGTTGTTGTAAGGTTATTTTCCATGTTACTGGAATGATGGTTGTCTGTAGATGGTAATAGGATGAAAACGATGGCAAAAACCAGCAAGCCATTGAAAACATGTCTTCCCGCCATTATGCTAATCACAGTCTATACATGCCAAACCAATATGATTATTTAGCCTGACTATAGTACTAAAATTACTTGGTAGCTGGTTCGCATTATATTTGTGCATAAGTAAAACAACTTCTAATGTGTTAAAATCATATACGTTCAGTAGACCTTCTTTCTTGAATAGTTGTGCAGTGTGATTTTGGTAATCAGAATTTGTGATAAATCTTATCATTCATTTCTGTAAAAGTTGAATTTTTACTATTCTAGTAGGGTATTTGCTTGCTCAAACTATGTTTCCATAGTGGATACGAGGGTAGATTAGAGTAAAATACAGAGTCTTCAATCTATGTTTTGAAATTTTGAAATTATTCCAGTGGTTTTTGATATTTTTGAGGATATATGATTGATTTGTTGCAACCAGCTTGGATTACTAATTACTATGTATTATAAGTCCAAGGAATTTTTTTCGTTTTCTAATTTTATTGATTTACATTTGTTTTTCACCAGCACATACATTTGTGCAAAGTGTTGAACTTTGCCAGAATCTGGTCAGAATAATCCATGCCATTCATGTACTGATTGTAGCGAAGAATTGACTTTGGTTGTCGGACTTTTACAGCCCGCCACTTGTTCTCGACTTTCACTTTCCTGTTAACCATGACAAAATCATTGGCGGAGTCAATGGTTGACAGCATAGTGACTTGTCTGTTGTCTTTCCACTGCAGTGCAAGACAATTTCCTTCCCTAGCGCATCTCATAGTTCCTCTTTTTTCCCTCTTCGCCCACTCTTTCCCCTTTTTCATTGAAGCTGGGAAGCCTCTTCGGTTTTCTGCTGGCTGTACCACAAGCTGGAGTCAGTTTGGAATATAAGTCTTTGACAGGCAGCACAGATGTATAGAAGTTGTCAAAGTAGAAGTGATATCCTTGATTTAGTAAGGGGGTTGCTAGTTTCATTACAGTATCATATCCCAAGCTATGAGCACTGGGTTCATTGTGTACGTTTCTACTAATATATACATCAAGTCACAGGTGTAGCCGTTGACACTGTCAGGAATTACCCATAACTTGATACCCCACTTGGTGGGCTTGTTTTTTATGTACTGCCTTATCCCTGAGCGATGCATAGATTTCACCATGCGTTCATCGACTGCAACCTGCTGGAATGGCTGGTACAGGGCATTCAATTTTGCCTTGAATGCATCAATAAAACTTACAACCTTTCGGAGCTTGTCATCTTCATCTTCATCTTCATCAGCTGGGTCCACAACATGCAAAAGTAAAGGACAAGGGCAACAAGCTTCTGCAGTTCTTCCACTGTTGTCTCTATCCAAGCCCCATGCTTGTCTCCATAGTACTGCTTTTTATGAATCACAGTCCAACCATAGCCGTTGGTGTGGTCACAGACTTGTTGAAGCAATTCCATTGTGAAGAACAGACGTAAAAAATCAATTGCTCTTGTCGTTGTGTTACGCAAGACTTGTCGCCCAAGGTGTAACCTAGGAGTTCGGCTGGGACTAAATGGTGGTCATCATAACTGCAGTACATATGCAATGCCTGGTGAGGTGTTCCTCTTCCCAGTTTCTACAACCAGTTGCACTACGGCCGCAGCCATAGCCTCCTCTCACAGCACCTCTACGTGGCTCTCTTGTCCTCCTACACTCAACTTGTGGGGCTGGTTGTTCAGTTTCTCCAGCATCACTACTTGATGACGCGTCATCTCCGTGTGTATCAGGCACACTTACTATGCTTTGGTTCCTAGAAAAGTAGAATTATCACAAATAACTTTTGCAGGAAATATGTGACCACTTTCTTTCCCTCTTCATACCCTTTACTGTCTCCATCACCCAGCAAATGTGTGTACTGTAAACTGTGTTTTTGTTCCGAGCAAGAAAAACAACCTTTGTTCCCGCAACTTCCATTCCTGGTGATGAGCCCTCATAATTTTTCTCATAAATATGGGTTTCTTTCCATTTCCGGTATTCTTCTGAGTCTTTGTCCATTTTATTTGCGGTCAAAGAACATCCTCGGCAATATTTGGATATGATGTGCATGTCCAAAACTTTCCCAGTTACAACAGACATGATAATACACTCACCATAATTAGAGGAAAACTCTCTGGTTGGCCAAGAGCCATCACTGGAAACACCCACTTCAAACATGCCAGTTTCATGATCTAGTTCATACAGTTCTTTCAACTCTGAAGCTTCTTTCTCCAAACTCTTTCCGCATCGAATTTGTGCAGCCTCTTTCAAAGCACTAGCACAAGCATCAAAACTAGTTTGACCCATTGGTTTAGGCATGTTCATAACGCCGCAGAATTTTGACATTGCAGCATGTCCTTTTCCAAATCGCCTGAACGTTATTGTCATTCCAGTGGTGACATCAAATCGTCCCTTGCTGGTTGGACAATCGGAAGAAAAATATTCCTTTCGTGTCCAGGCAATATTTTTATAAATATATAAATAAGCTAGGTTAACAAATATAGGTTTGAGCAATATTTACAAAACTTCATACTTGATAAAACTACTATGTAATACTATAAAGAAGGAGTAGTAATAGAGATGGGGGTTTAGACTCAGTGCTTCGCACTGATCCTAAACAAACCCCATCTCCATGACTACAAGGAGTTAACAAAAGTGATTAAAACTGATTTGGGGAGGGTGGGGGTTTAAGCACCGGTTTAATATTCTAAATGTTTTGATATTTTTAATATTTTTTATTGTTTTTAATATTTTTAATATTTTTTATTGTTTTTAATATTTTTTATTATTGTTAATTGTTTTTTATTATTTTTATTATTTTTAATTGTTTTTAATATTTTTAATATTTTTAATTGCTTTTAATATTTTTATGCCCATAAGGCAGAGTTGTAATTCCATCATCCAAGATATATCTTTTATCATCATAGCATGATAAAC
>JANVCJ010142033.1:0-15422 GCA_026413505.1 Epizoanthus ramosus
TGTTTCTCTGGCCTCGTGCTATAATGTCTCACTTTGAGGCCTCAGTCACATTGACAGAACTAGCTTTGCCAAGCCACCTCTCACTGTGATGGGGGGGGGCGGGCCGCGCCCCCCCCCCCCCCCCCCCGGGGGTGGCTCAGCCAGATCTCTGAATTCCAACCACGAGTCCTGGGTTCAAGTTCAACACTTGAGCACCCGCCCTTGCCTAGGGTTGAATATTTGTACTACTTTCATTTGCCACACCATCTGTGGACAGGGACATTAACCTGAAGCTGTTGGTCTAGTCTCTCGATGTTCCATAGATTATGGGTTAGAGTAGGGTAGTGATCCCAGTGTTGTGGCTACATCCACACTGTAACTGGCAGCCATTGGCACTATGAATATAATTGTAAAGTGCATCAAAATGATACCGTATGTGGGGTTCACTACTATTTATTTATTTATTTACTTTACCGAACTGCCATCATTGTGACATAATTATTGACAGCACGGCAACACTAAGCTACACTAGTGTCACCACTATCAGGTGCTACCTGTGCAATACAGAGGGCTGAAGCATACAATAATTTTAGAGTCCAGGGTATGTTTCATCCAATATAAGGCCTCTGGATGTACAATTACTTTAGGCTATCCACCCCCCTGCCCCTCACCAAGTATGCAATGCCTGTAGATATGCCTTAGAGTCCATAAAATGAGACTATGAATCAATTGGACTAGAAATAATTCTTATGGTAATCGTATGAAATTTTTGTGTCGGTAATTAAGTCTTACAATTCCTGCAATTCATTGGGAATTCACAAAGAAAAGATCCAGCAAAACATTACTTGTTCAGAACTAAACGTTTGCAAAAAAGAGTTTTAACTAAAAAGCTACTGACATATGTTTATAACAAGCTGTGGTAAAACAATTGAAAACGTAATAATAACAGCATGAATTTTCTTTACATTTTAGTTATTCACTGTTTATTTATTTATTTATTTTTTTATTTTATAATAGCTTCGCCATTAAATTTACAACTGAATACCCTTTCTAGAATTTTCACAATGGAAAAAAATGGTTGTTTGGAGTAAAATAGATCCTTCCGAATTGCAAAATTAAAATCCTGCTGCAAAACCCCAGTCCCTTGAAGTCCACAAAATAGAACATGTGCAACAACTTCATGCTACATATATGGTTCATAGTACAAAATTGTACCAAACAGACATTGTTGGACGAAATAAGTTTGGCCTTTCTCTGCCAATCAGTCTTGGGTCTCACCCCAACCACAAGCTAATCCAGTGGCTAAAATTCTTAGTCTAAATTAAAAAAATGGAAACCTTGAGTCTTAAATTGGAATCCCTCTCCACAGTGTCTTAAATTCTGTAATATTCGGTAATATACTTTTGAAATAAAAATACAAAAACTATGCACCTCGTTCCACCAAAGTTGTGGCCAGTACACTCTCTTGATTTATCACTGATTGTATCAACACTTAGCAGAATATGGATAGATGAAATCAAAGATAATGGAAACAAATGATTTTGAATTCAATAAAATAAACATATACATCTCTCTCATTATATATATATATACTGTATATATATATATTGTTGATTCAGTAAACTGAATGAATGAAATAATGTTTCTTTGAATCAGAAGTTACACATTATTATGTACAAATGCATAACACCAACTGTGATTTAGATATCACCAATTTCCAATCACAATTTACATGTAAGTAGAGGTAGTATTATTACTATTATTATTATTATTATTATTGTTATTGTTATTATTATTATTATTATTACTATTATTGTGGTTGTGTCAGTTATTATTACTACTATTATTTTCACAGTTATTCATCAAAGTCAAGGTGACCAGTGATATTTGGCGAGGTAAATAACCAGTGTTATTATATACCAAACCAGTGAATAGTGTTCTTCGTGCTCTCTGATTGGTTCTCCACCTTGGAAGATCCGGCACTATGATGAGCTGGCATGAGTCCACACTAGTTGACAAAATGGAGTTGAAATTTCTGGAAAATAAATGAGGTGGCAATTCCACTCAATATCAAGAAGTCAACAAAATTTGGTTTGAGTGTTTTTCGAAGCAAGTTTTTATTCTTTGTTTCAATAACAAATTATTATATGTCACAGTTTTTCAATGCAAAAATAAACTTCAAGTAAAATGCAAAATTACTAGGAGCGTGTGGGAATGGTTCTGTTGGAATTCATGTGCTTATCCTGATCAGTTGTCCTGGTTCAAGAAAATTTGGAGTAAGTACAATCTTGATAAAAAATAAAATTGATATTTTCAGTGAGTCACTTTGTTCTCCTTTGTGTTGGTGAGCAGCTAGTATATTCACCTCGCCACATTCACTGACACGAAGGGGAGTGATTGTCTTACACGTACCAAATCAGTGAACGGCAATCCCTTAAAGTTCCACTGTGATAAAAATCGATCTTCCTATTTTGGAATTATTTTTATGCCAAAATGCTCACTAGGAGTCACTACCTCTCCCGGCAAAATAAGATCTATTGAAAGGATTTAACTGCCAAAATTCGCGATTGTTTAGCTCAAAAAATCGTCCGCCATTATGAAATCGCGAATCGGTTTGTGACGTCATCTCCTCAACAACAATGGCTCCCAGTCATAATATTGAAGTAAACTCATTTTTCAAGATTAAGACAAGCGAAATTGTCGTACAGAAACACTAGAAGCACCACCTTTCTACTTTCCTCACAGGAAATTGTGCCATTTTACTTCAAATGGGTTGAGTAGATGACGTCACAACCTCTTATTTCGTGCTCAAGATGGCGTGACGGTTTGATTCAGGCATCAATAATAGTGGTCGAAAATTACTGTAAATCGGGTTAAAAAAAGTCATACTTGCAGACTTCGTATTCCTACGTGGTTTGGACAGCTGTTTAATAAACATCTATATATTACATTTCTGTAGAAAAATCGGGTTTGACAAAATTGATCACAGTCTGTGGCACTTTAAAAAACCAAATAGTCATTTTATTGTCCAAAAACAGTTGGAAAACTTCTAATTTTGTATCAAGTTGAAGTTGAATAGTTGACAATTATTCTGCTCAGCATGAGTTCCTAGCGGTGGATGTTTGTAGTTTGGTCAATACCCACCACAGAACACACGAGGGAAGTAAGTGTTTAGAAAATATTACACCAGTGAATAGCCACTGACACAAAACTATATTTTCAATTTTGAATTTCAGCTTGTGATTACGATGCAAAATGGAACACCAATTTCTCTAGTTTCATCCATGAATGTCTGGAGGTGAATATTTGTGAATATTCAACTGGATATTTTAACCAACCAGAATGCATGATTAGCACTATTCGGCGGTTTCAAGGTATATACTACTTTGAATAAACAGTCTGAATTCCAGTAGCCAATCAGTGTGTGTGAATAGCACTATTTACATGTACTGGTTTGGTACATTTGTGTATATCTAGTCATACTAATAATATAATATAGAATTAAATATAATTTATAACTTATTCAAAATATTCAATATTATTTTAGTTGTGCATCATCTGAAATAAATTTACCTAGGGTCTGAAAGCTATACATACAACTGTAAAGCAATTACCCATTTCAATAAGCTACAAAATGATGTCTACAAACTGTCTGAATATAATATTTTGCTCATTTATCATACTGTTTTATCGCCTGCCGTGGCCATGACCACTATCCAATATAACCTCTTCTTCATCTTCATCAGTATCATCAGAATATTCATTGCTAAGCAACGATTTTGAATTAAATGAATTGACAGCCATGGCTTCGTCATAGTCCTCTTGATAACCTCCCCTACCATTGAGATGACCAAACGTGATGCGGAATCGCTTCCTGAATTTAATCATTCTCCACAGACCACCAATGACCAGGACAAGAACAACCACTACTAATGCTACAATACCAGCTGCGACTGGGCCAGGTAATCCAAACATATAGCTCTGTTTTGTCATAGTGAAGTTTGTCACTGTTGCAGGTTCATTTGGCTTCACCTGTACTAGTTCCGTTTGTGTTGCTCGACCAGGAGCACTTGCTGTGAGTTTGTAGTGGCCTGGCGTGAGCAAGCGCCAGTAATCGCCATGCTCCGCAGTCTTGACAGGGTGGTTACGTCCTTCAACAGTTATCGTTGCATCTGATACTGCATTGCCTTTTTCATCACGTACAAAACCACGAATGCCATGGTGTACCTGGAAGGGAATGAGATGACATATATCACATACTCTATTTTGTGAATCTAATGTCATATAATTATTCTGTAAAATACAAGTTACAAATCCCTTTACCCCTTTTTCTAACCCCCTACCTCCCACCTGTTTGTATACCAAAAACATATATTATTCTGGTTATAAGTCCCCCCCCCTATATTTTCTCTCACAAATATCCTCAAAGGGAAATGCTTTTAAATTCTAGCTCCAGCAGTATTACCTTCAGTTTGTTCTATTTTAAAAACGGAGTTGGCTTGGAATAAACGAGTTGTTTACTGAAATAATTAATTTCCCATGATGACAAATTTTACATTCAAGACAGGTACAGAGGAAACATTTTATCCAAACATTTCCATGTATAAATGTTGAATAAAATGAGTTGTCTCTGACTAAAATGCTAAATAATGTTTTGAACGATGTAAAGGTTCTCCAAACGTTTTGGCAATGATAAACTTTTACCTTCCTCAGTGGAGTTAAAACTAATTGTGAATTGAGACAACTATCATCTCTAAAAACAGAAAACTTACAATGACTTGGAGTTTATGCCGACACGTTTGGAGAACTTTTACATCGTTCATAACATTATTTAACATTTTAGTCAGAAACAACTCATTTTATTCAACATAATTTTTAACATTTTATGTAAAATGTTATTTTCAGAAATCAGAAATTTATTTAGTATAGCCATAAACTAAAGTGCCATTAAAGTGTCAAAGACTATCAGAAATCTTTGGCACTGGCATCAGTAATACATGTCACATTGTAATAAGAAACACAACCCACCTTGAACATAAAACTTATCAGTGCTTCCTTGTGCTCCTTCCAATGATGTTCTAACTCCTCCGAGTACGGAAACTTACAGCAGCCCATCTCAACAGCTATTTCAAAACAGTTAGTTTGTCCGTAGTTAAAATCCTGCATGCTGCCTTCTGAATTCTGCCAAGCTGCTCCATTAGTTATCCCGTTAGGGAACTCGTCAAACACTGAGAGGCCTGGGCATGATGGCTTCCCATGATGCATTGTGGGATGCGCATTTGCATAACTCCCTGCAAGGAAACGGAATACGTCATCGTCTGGGGTGAGGTTGGGAGCAAGATGTTGACTTGGATGAGAGTCATAGGGGTATCTGGCCACTAACGAGCCTCCATGGAGACTTGCCGATAGCACAAATGGGTGTGACTTGATCCACTTTATCATTGCCGTGGTTTCAGCCTCATGGACCTTGTTATTAGGATCATACATATCTGCAACAAAAAAGAAAATTGGGCAGTTATCATTAATCACTTCGGATGCACTGGCTACTACATTTATTTCAATGGCTGATATACATGTACTCTGTTAAGTGCAGCACAACTTTGCAAGTAACCATTTCAGCATACTTTATGAATCCTGACAGTATATGAATTTCTTGAAGTTTAAAGGTGCAAGCCTAGCCTAGCCATAAAAAAACTGCTTACAACTAACCTGGGAAATTTGTACTCAGATCAACTCCTCTTGCATTCTCTCTCCCTTTGTTTGAATGGCAATTCCCCTCGGTGGCTTTCTCTGCACCATCTGGGTTCATGAGCGGCATAAAATGTAGTCGAGTACTGTTCACAAGCTTAGTAATCAAGTCATCCTTGCCGTAACCAAGACACAAATGCTCAATCAGCAACAGTAGCATCTCCTTGCCGACAACTTCATTTCCATGGATACCGGCCACATACTTGAATTCTGGCTCTCCTGGTTCATGGACACCTGCGTTATCAGAAATCTCCATCACCCACAACCGCCGGTACTGCACTGACTGACCAATGCTATACAGTTTGGTGATGTGTGGATATTTGGATGCAATCCCCCGGAGCATGGACTCCATCTCGTTATACCGGTGATGCTTGTAGTGTGGCGAGCCATGTAAGTCGAATGCAACTGTTGCAGCCTTTCCTGCCTCAATCTTAACCTCCTTGGTTGTGCTTGAGTAGTCTGGAGCACTGGCAGTTATCTTGTACTTGCCCAGTGGAAGGATGTGGTAGAAGCTGGAATCATTTCCGTGGGTACTGATCGGCACGCCAAGTCCTTCAACAGTCAAACGAGCACCCGGTGTTGCCATGTGATTGTATGAGTGCACTTCACCCTTCACGGCTTGATGTGACTTCTCAGTAAAAGCTAACAATGACTCACGATTCTGCTGCCAGACTTTCTCAATATCCAGTGGTGGTGGATACTTGCAGCAGGAAATGAAGAGCGACAGCTGTAAAGAGTTTTGAGTGAGATATGCATAATCCTGCATAGTGTAGTGCTGTTCTTTCCACTTGGCACCATTGATTATGCCATGCTGAAACTTCGGCAAAGAGCTGTTACAACCAAGGCCCAGGTGCATTGTGGGGTGCTTGTTTGCATAACCCTGAGCAAGATCTTTTAGGACTTTATCGTCTGGTGTTAATGACCCTTTAACATGTTGGTATCCCTTTACAGCTGTATCTAGAGGATACCTGTTTGAAAGGTGACAGACTGTTAGTTAAACAATGCAAGCACCACACTGCACATACATGTGGGGTGTGGCAATATTCCAATTAAGCCTGGTTTTCACCCGTGATGCATTCAAGCAGAAGGAAAGGTACAAGTTTAAGCATATATAAAGCCCTTAATAATTGTTTCAACATTGAAACTGGCTCTACGCATGCACAAAACACAACGTTCAAAATGTTTCCTTAAATTTCTTTGACAACAACAACGTGAACGACTTGCTACTGTAGAGTCATTGCAACAACAGTGCTTGCATTTGTCCTTGCAGTTGCATTATGCTAGTGAAATGGAATACAACAAACTCAAGAGAGACTTTGACAGATGTCTAATACATTCTAAAAAGTTGTTACTAAAGTTACTGAATCCCTGGGATGTACAATGTAAACACATAGGACTCAAACTTTTGCATCCCAAATATTTTTTTTTGGAAGGGATGTACCATTGATAATTTCTTGATTAAGTGCCAGGGGAGTTTATTCACATTCTGAGTGTTTTTTGCAGGGGAAGGGAGTCTATAATTTGTGAGGGGAACTTATTTGAGAGGGGGCATTTATTAAATGCATTGGGTGCTTTTTCAATAATTGTAACAACTGAATTTGTACATACATTGTGTAGAAATCTGCTTTAATTATGTTGCTAAACTGTAGCAACAGATGAATGTTTCAAAATACAGAACCTCAACAAATTAACAATATTAAATGAACAACAACAAATAATATGACCTAGTACATGTATTAAGCAATTCATCCCCAACAGTTTTTTACAACAATTATTTTATCTTCAATTTAAACCCCTCTCAAAATTAATAAATGCCTCCCCTTAAATAAGCACTGGGACATTTATTCCTTTTGGGGGGCTTTAGGAGAAGTGTTAATTTTGAGAAGAGGTGTTTATTTGAGAAAATACACAAAATAATATACACTGCAGTTACTCACCTCACAACCAGTTCTCCTCCATTCAAATCAGCAAGCAGTACAAACTGATGCGTGTGCATCCATTTCTTTACAGCTGTCACTTCTGGTGGTTCATCCGCTGCATTCTCCAGGAACTGTTGAGACATGAAATATGACATTAGCCAGTGAGTCTAACATCTACTTGTAAAAACCATGGTTCATACACAAATTTAAGTTTGATTTTCAAGGACTTTCAAGGGCTAAATCTGTTTTTCAAGGCCATTATATCTACATAATAAAAAGTATGCTATGACCCATTGAACAATATAATACTTGATATCATACTGTATCTGTTAACTGTTCCCCCATAAAACAATTGGGATGAACAGATTTTTGAAGGAGTAACAAATGTTTAAATATTTCAATCTCTCCCTGAAAACTGACTTTAGAGCAAGTCCAAGATATAAAATATTTAGTGCAATATAAACTTTATTGTTACAATATTTTTCTCTCCAAAATTCAAGGACTTGTCATTCAAGGATTTTTCAAGGCCTTTGGGAGAAATTCAAGGACTTTTCAAGGCAACCCTCAAAATTCAAGGACTTTTCAAAACTGTGGAACCCTGTATGCTCAAGGTGTTTCAGGCTACGGGTTCAATTGAGAACACTGATTGCACCCAGGTCGCTACTATGGTAAATCCCATTATTTGGCCCTGTCCTATAAATCTACTTGCCCAATTATTACCTTTTTAACTTTCTGTGGCAGTGCTCTCCTTTGTCGCAAGGTAGAGTTATAGTAGAAACTCCTCGACACATCATTCAGTCCATCTGTATTCCCAGCACAGTTTCCCTCCTTTGCTTTCTCAGCACCATCCAAATCAACAGCAGGAAGAATATGGATTCTTGTTGTTTCCAGTAACCTGACAACTCTGCTCACATTACGACTGTATCCTTCAGAGAGATATTGCATGAACACAAGGAGGACTTCCCTGCTAATCATGTCTGAGCCCTGCAGACCCCCCACTAGTGCGACGCAGGGTTTATCTTCTACCTCAATGCCAGGGTTAACTGATACTTCCACTGCATATATTCTCTTCCCAGCATGAGTATTACCAAGCAGCGATAACTTGAATAAATGGGGGTAGTTCTTGCCAAAGTCCAGAAGATATTTGAGCATTGAGACGTAAGTGTGGTAGGAATATTTGGCTGAAGAGATAAATTGTAAAATGTTAGCTAAAAGAATGCTGGATGACATATATAATAGTTTCACGATATTTCAAACCACTAAGGAAATGTTCCAAAATATGTATACTAATTAGTTTTAAGAACATCTAACCCTTCAGTTTCTAACCCTTCGGTCACTCTAGCTAGGACTAGCTACATCAAGCAGGTCCAATGTGTTTCCATCCATTTACATATACATGTACATGTAAGCTAGGTTCGCTCTAGCTAGGACTAGCTACATCAAGCCGGTCTAATGTACAAGCAAGGGTCACTCTATAGTGTACCAGTGATCATAATGAGTAAGAGCACCCTGCATACCACACACTTACTTGGACATAGTTATTTTTTCTGGCTCTCATTGTTTATAGGGTGGATAGTGTAAACTATTTAGGTTATTTTATCCGCTGGATAAGGCTTTATCTGCTGGATAGCACTATCCACTCATTGAACTACTGGGGCCTGTTTATTCAATGAACATAAACAGTGAAGGCAAGGTGACCTTCTAGGTGGGCTAACTTTTCTATTGTTTAGCAGCTTCCTGGCTCATGTTTCAATGAAAACAATTGCGTTGAAAGATTCTAGTTTCTAAACACATACAGCAGTTTTTAAAGGACAAAACAAAAATATCTAAGATAAGGAAAATCCAGAAACATAACAATTCACTTTGGTTAAACAGCTGTTTAAATAATTCAACTCGTCAATTATACTATATTACTAATTCACAGTGTAACCTGGCAACCATAAGGCTGAATTGCGTAATTTACTTTATATTAAAATTCTAATAGTAATGGTTAAATAAGCTATTTACATACATGTATAGTGGGGATATTGGTAGGATTGCATGTACAATGTACTGTGGAGCAGGGTGGGGTGCATCTTCTGGCCCTTCTTAGACTGCAAAAAAGCTCCTTCCTTTGTCAGAAATCCAAAACTCAGGCATTCCAATTGCATTTTTGAGCACAGTCATGAATTTAACTGCCAAATGTTTGGATTTCTGGCAAAGGAAGGAGCTCTTTTGCAGTCTAAACCCTTCTCGGAGGGTGTCTTTATCTTTTCCATGTAAACATGCCTGGATAACAAGGAGAATGGTATAACTAAAAATAAACAGTCAGAAACCCACCTTGTTGCACTGTTGGTTGTGTTGGCGGCAGCGTGGGCGGGGCTAACGTTGTCCCTGTGAATGGTGGGCCAAGTGTAACTGTTATCTGTGTTGTTGGCAGTTGCAGTGGAGCAGCTGTTGTACTGATCACCGGGGGCAACAATTGCAAGACAAAGTTCTGCTGTACTGCCAAACCTGGATGTATCTCTATGTCACTAAACTGTGGTTTGTACCCAAGAGCATAAGCCATGATTCGGTACTTTCCAGGTACAAGCAGTCTCCAGTAATCCCCATCTTTGGCTGTGTACACATTGTGATCTATCCCTGAGACCGCTATCTTCGCATGCTTTATCCCTTCTCCATTGCCATCTAGGACGAACCCCTTGATACCAGTGTGTACCTGTGCCATGAAGTTCAAAAGCGATACCTTGTGACTGTCCCAAAATGCATGTAGCTGATCCTGGAAAGGGTATTTCTCACAGCTCATTTCAACTGTAATCTCAAAGCAGTTGCTGTGAAGATAGTTATAATCCTGCATACCACCGATCACATTGTACCACGACGCCCCATTAGTAATACCATTTTTAAAATGTTCATCAGACTCGGCACCAGGGCATGGGTAGCCCTGTCTCATCTTAGGGTGGCCTTTAGAGTACGCTAGTGCAAGCTGTTGAAACACAGCATCGTCAGGAGATTTACTGTAGCTTTTAGAACCACTACGGGTATCATCATACGGGTAGTTAGCAACAAGAGAACCCCCATGCAGGTTCGCAGACAGGACAAACGGAATAGCACCAATCCATTCCATCACTGCTTTCACTTCCGGTTCATGTTGAATGTCGTCATTATTTCCAAAAAACTGATCGGGAAAATTGCGATTAAGATCAACCTTGTTTGCATTCTCACGACCAGTTGTATCATCACCCCCCTCTGGCTGTTTACCTTCAACAGCAACTTCGTGCCCATCAGGGTTCATCGATGGCATGACATGAATCCTTGTGTAATCAATTAAAGCCGTAATTGCTCGTACTTTTTGGTAATTCTCACACAATGCTTGGATGAGATATAATAAAGTTTCTCGTCCGATAACTTCATTCCCATGCATGTTTCCAATATATTTAAACTCTGGTTCTCCTGGTTCGTGAATTCCAGGATTGTCAGAAATTTCAATCACCCATAGTTCACGTCCTTTTACTGATTTACCAATACTGTAGAGATGAGTTATGTTTGGATAAAGACTTGCTACGGTATGCAAGAACAATGTCATGGCCTTGTGGCTGTGGTGTTTAAAAATTCTTGGTTCAATCCATGTTTTCACTACTTTTTGAAATTCTTCAGCAGTGGTGGGAATGGCATTATATGGTGCTGGGATAGTTGCTCTTCGCTTGATTGAAAGTACTGATTCATCAAACCAAGGAATTAAATCTCTAGTTTGATCAATAGTTTGCTGAAATATTTGAGGCTCCAATCTCACCGATTCCAATTTGAATTCAATTTCAGTTGCTACTTTGTCATTGACAACAACATTGCGAATGACCATTGGTCGATATCCTTCAGCATGTGCCGTAACAGAGTATTTCCCAGGAACAAGTAGTCTCCAGAAATCGCCGTACTTGGCTGTTGTCACATTGTGATTGACACCCTTCACCTGTATTACTGCACCAACAATTCCATTACCATTATCATCGCGGACAAACCCTTTGATGCCTTTATGAACTTCTTCCATGTATGCTAATAATGCACCCTTGTTTTTCCTCCATTCTTCAAGCAAGTGTGATGCTGTCGGATACTTACAGCAAGACAACTCAAATGTAACTTCAAAACAATTGCTGATCAAATAGTTCACATCTTCCATACCGCCTGGTACATCGTACCAGTAAGCTCCATTTGTGACACCATTTTGAAAACTGTCCCCACAGGCGTTGTTCCCTTTCCACATCGTCAAATGATTCTTCGAATATGTCAGTGCTAAATGTTTGAACACTGCGTCGTCAGGCGACTTGCTGTAGTCCCCTTGAGAAATATGTTCCTTGTTGCTATCAAACGGATAGCTAGCAACTAATGAGCCTCCATGTAAATTGCCCGATAATACAAAAGGTGTTGAATAAATCCAACGGATTATTGCTTTGGTTTCAGCCTCTGCTTTCTTCAACTTGTAAACTTTCCAGTTATTAAATTGGTCGGGAAAGTTTCTATTCAAGTCAACGTGGTTGTGATTTTGCCTTCCTTTGATTCCAGAGCAATCCCCTTCACTAGATTCTTCAAATCCATCAGGATTCATCGAAGGCATTATAAATATATTAGTTCGATCAACTAGTTTAGTAACACGTTCGAATCCCTTTCTTCCATAGTTCTCTAACAAATATTGAATCAAATAAATTAAAACTTGCCTTCCGATAGCTTCGTTACCGTGCATGTTGCCAACATATTTAAACATTGGTTCCCCTGGCTCAACAATACTCGGCTTGTCTGTGATTTGCAAAGCCCATAAATGTCGGTTTTGAACTGATCTTCCGATACTATGAAGGCGCGCGATTTTGTTGTACTTCTTCGCGTAAGCCCGCAAGATCTTCGTTAGTTCTTCATAATGAACATAATGTGGCTTTTCTAGTAAAACATTTCCGAGTGGAAAATCCTGATTTACTCGATTGGTTTCATCTGAATTGGTCTGACAAGCAAAAATAAGCAAAATCGTGCCTAAAATATAGTAAAACTCTGCCATTTTATGACATATTTTTAAAAGTCAGGGAAGGAAAATGTATTAAAATTATTTGCCGCTGAGATCCATTGTCTGAGCCTGAGCACTGCCCTATTTGGTTAGCCATTGTTTATTCAGCCAATCACGTGTCGTACTGGAATATGATACAAAATGGTGGTATGCTGTGTTCAAAAAAAATTACAAGCTTTTCAAATTGTAAACAAAACTTAATCGTCGGTCAATTCATATATATTCTTGAAATCATCAACATTATTGGAGTATTGGAAAAAGAATGACTTGAGAATTTTCCTTTTGCAGAAAACACGTGATTCTTTTTGCTTTTATTCGAAATATTGAAGTAGGAATCAATCATCATTTTTGTAAATAAACATAAATATCAGACCATTCTGTGCCACGTCAGGACAACCGCTCGCTCTAAAACGGGGTCACAGGTTAAAAGCAATTACATAGCTTTATGTTTGACCAGCCCACGGCAGCTGAATTTGTACGCTTTCAGTTACATTGTAATAACTTGAAGTATAGAAGATGAATTCAAAATATTAATTAAAACCCGGGTTAAAAGAAAACTACTGAGTCACTACAAAAGGAGAATCGAAAAACGACAAACAAAATTACAACATTGCGATAAATATAATTTAAATTACCCAACAGGATACAGCAATGAATGATAATTGAATATTTAATTCAGTGTCTCATGATCATGACTCATCTCACTCACGCTATCGCGATGAGCATTTGTTTGCTGATATATTTAAACAGAAAAGCCTCCGAGAGAGAAACGGAATTTAATTAATGAATAAATGAAAATCCATTTTATTATTCTAATATTCCATTTCTCAAACTTGCACTTCGGATATACCTTATTTTAGTATTTTTAAATAGTCGAGTCAGAGCATATAGTATTTTTAGCAGCTACTTTTTAAAAAAAGATCCTGGATTCATCATCGAATTTCAATATATCCTGTCTAGCTAAAGCAGCCGTCTAGTGTACCACTGTCCCTGCGTGTCCTGGCCTGCGTACCGGCTCTCCGCGTTCCGGCATGTGTACATGTGTGCGTGTGTGTGTGTGTGTGTGTGTGGTGTGTGGTTAGGGTTAGAGGGGTTTTTTTGGGGGGGAAGGGAGTTGGCAGTTGGGGAGATATATCGGAAAAAAAGTGCTGACTTCAGGCGATAACTCTCTTCTAATTCTAAGGCAACGTGTTTTTCCGCGTGAGAGATTCTTTCTCGCTAGTACTTAGAGGTCGTGCAGGAATGATTCTTTCAAAATATACAAGGTATCATATCATGTGACGAATAAAAACAACAGGTATTCGAGTTTCAAGTAATTTGTAAAATGATACCGAGAGGTGAGTACTTGAAATAATTGGCAAATTACTAAAAAGACGCAAGCAGATTGCCAATCGATGACGTACGTATATGTAGCCTTTTGTTGCACTAATGGCTGTGGTCAAGTTTATTCACAATTATTTTTAAAAAGGCCTTCATATGGGAATTGACGGTTCGCGTCAATATCTCTACAAATACTGCAATAATGAATAAAGAAAATACGGGTTTATTTCTTTAAATCAGTTCTTATTTCTAATTCACATGGGATTTCGTATAATAATAATTATCAAAACCACATCTGAAGTATAATTTTAGTTTGTTTTGCGATATTCAAGTGATTTCGGTGAATTTATAAAATCAAATAAATTAATCAAAATCATTTACCGTATACCAACGACAAACATACTTTCACTATTTTTAGACAAACTAGACTGATATTACCTTTGTTTATAGAACAGTATAGAACCGGCACTTTTCTCAGTCAGTGCCTGCACGAGCTCTCTGAGACGTTTAAGCAGTGCGAACGTTTTATCTTCAGCTTTAAGGTGGTGGTGGTGATGATAGTGGTAGTCGTGGTTGTGGTGGTGGTGGTAGTGATTGTGGTGGTGGCGGTGGTGGTAGCGATGATCAGACAGAGTGGTAGTCGTGGTGTTGGTGGTTGTGGTGGTGGTGGTGGTGGTAGTGACTGTGGTGGCGACGGCGGTGGTGGTGATTGTGGTGGTAGTGGTGATAGTGGTGGTGGCGATGGTGATTGTGGTGGTAGTGGTTGTGCTGGTGCTGGAGGTGGTGATGGTGTTGGTATTGGTGTTGGTGTTAGTGGCGGTGGTGGTAGTGGTTGTGGTTGTGCTGGTGATGGAGGTGGTGACGGTGATGGTGACGGTGATGGTGATGGTGGTGGTGGAACAGTTTGACTGGGAAGAGGGGACGCGTAGAACCAATATGGTTCAACAAAAGTTGGATGCCTTTTGAGCAAATTTTGGCATCGTTCAACGGCTTTTTATAGAAGTCCTCTCTGAACCATGAATGACTGAGATCATCCTCTGAGTCTCCCATTGTTTTGTTACATATTTATTCTCCCAACAATTTGCCATGCAGACACACGTCCATACACCGGATTGGAGTAGCGTTTTGCCGAAGAACCTTACAAAATTAAGTGACAGTGGCCGGGTCGACTCTTCGCCCTGAAATTAAGGCCAAGTTCAGCAAATGTTTGAATTCCTACCAAGTTTTACGGCCATGATCTATTACCAGGTACTAGTTCTAACCAAGTGCAGCTAGCACCTAAATAGACATTATTTTAGTACAACTATAATGTTAATTTATCTCTCTATGAAGGCCAATTGAGATAATATCCCGGGGGGGGGTACTCCCTCACATGAGCGGTATAGGTATGTGCGGCCCCAAAGGGTATGGTTTTCGAGCCGTTTTGGTCT
>JANVCJ010142144.1:0-15422 GCA_026413505.1 Epizoanthus ramosus
TGAAGTGTGCGTCTGTAACCAATTCAAGTTGAGATGTATGAGAACTTTTTAATATAAGAACTTTAATTCATTATATTCAAGTCATTATATTTATATATTATACTAGCTTGTAAATAAGTACGCAATTCAGTATTTTACTGGGATGTAATTTTAATAAACCAGTCTATCTATCTATCTAAAACACTTACTATTTTTACTATTCTCTTGAAGCGTACCTAGACACCATGATTAATGGCCTCTCAGTTCTCTTGGTTGGTAAGCATAATTAGATACCATTCATAATGGCTTCATAAAATGGTCTTTTAAAACAGGAATGGTTGTTTAAAATAAGAATGGACTCTTTCTCTTGTCCATGGTTAGGATCTAAAGGCTATATCGAACCGTATCTCATTAGAATGTTCCCTTTCTTCTTTCCTTTGGTCGAAATAACAAATCAATTTGTGTAAATCTTAATTGACAAGCTCAATTAATCTATTAACAAAAGAAATACTAATTGACAGGTGATTATTTTATGAATCTTTAAAATATTTAAAAATTGTATATTTTTAGTATTTCGATCTATATAACGACAAAGTTTTACTGATCATCTTCAGTGATTCGTGTTGTTGGATTTCATCAACCTCAACTGTTTGGATCCTTCAGGTTTATAGAAGGATAACGTCTTACTTACAAATATCTTTATACAAGGTTCAAATTTTTCTGTTCGATGACTGCATGATCCTTTCACTCTCCGCAGAACTTCTGTCCTGTTTACTCTGCATGTTGTCTCTACAAGTTCTTGCGCTGGCAAACAAAAGAGAAACCTGCATAAGAGCCTAATATAGGCTAGGATATATCTATATAGGAAGAAATATGGTCATATATTGATCCAGTGATCGGAAAGGCAGATACCCCCTTTTTGATGGTGCGATGTCTAGTTTCTTTTTGGAAAACATTTTAACGTTTATATTTCTATTTCAAAAGAATAGAAATACAAAATGAAAACTGTCTTTGTTTTTGTGGAAGTTCTATCATGACCAAATGCCGCCGTATATACCCGCGTAAGTCCATTAACGGGTAACGTTTTGATAGTCGTATAATGACTTTGATCAAATATATTGGCGTTTATCAGTTACTGGAAATGAAATAAAAGGGTACAAAAGGAATTACGATATTTGGACTTGTCGGCCAGTGATTATCCTCCAATTATACAGTTGGACGGCGTTGAACTCGCTGCGTCTGTTTTCGCCTCCGATCGACTCAAAAACCAACCCGAAAAATAAGGATATCGTCCTGTAAACAACTTCCAAAGCTAAGTATATATCAAGGACACACGGATACAATGTACGGTACGACTTCAAAATTGTTCAGTAATGAATATTTTATCATTGCTGCTGAAGTTAAACGATAAACATAAGTAACATATGTACAATGTCTGCCTTTTTTAGCCAAATATGTTTGTTGGCCAAAACTTCAAAAGTTTGTAATACAAACTCTAGGGAGCTATTTCTTTTGATATCGGCATGGAGCAAATAATTTGCAATTTGATTGTCCTATGACAACTAAAAATTCCATGACAGTTAAGATGTTGGCTACCCCGAAACAAAACCGAAGTAGATGTTACCTGTATATTGCTTCCGAACTGTTGGTGTGCACGAAATTGTGAGATATTAGTCCAAGGATGGCGCGTAACAATATTGTGTTTAAAACAATTCATAACAGTTGGCATGATTTGCTGCTTGATCGTTTCGGAAACATGTTTCAAGTTTTTTTAATTATTGATATAAAATCTACGATAATGTTGTCAAGAACTTGTTAGAGTTGGAACGTGTAAAGCGCCACTGGGGGACCTGTCCTATGCGCTGGATGGACTTTTATACACACTTCATCATCATCATCATCATCATCATCATCATCATCATCACCAACAGCAACAGCAGCAGCATCAGCATCAACCGGCCAGCATCAGCACCAGCATATATCGGCACCGGCACCAGTATTGGCATCGGCACCGGCACCGGCACCAGCACCAGCACCGTCACCGTCACCAACACCGTCACCAACACCGTCATCAGCACCACCAGTACCAGCAACAGCACCGTCACCAGTACCGTCACCAGCCCCAGCACCGTCACCAGTACCGTCACCAGCCCCAGCACCGTCACCAGTACCGTCACCAACACCGTCACCAGCACCAACACCAACACCGTCCTCGAGCCGCGAACTTTGTCATATAGAAATAATCAACATTTCCTTTGTTTTTGCATGTCTCCGAAACAGCCTCAAAAACTTATATAAAACGACCCCAAGCCATGCGCGCTTGAAGCAATTATTGCTGCCATTTGAAAAATAACACTGACAGTTTCAAAAGATTCTAGTATACGGCCATACGGCAAGTTCGTGGCTGTACAAGAAGCAATGTGAAGTGATTTGCTTTTTTAAAAGTATTCAGAGAAAAACTGGTTTAGTGTTGCTACAAGTCTATACAAGGACCGGGACAAGGACTGTTCTGATCGCGATCGGAAGTCCGTCTTTGTAGGCACAATAAGAAAACAAAAGTATTGTTATTCTCTTCACATAATCAGTGAATCGCAGAAACAATTTCAAAATCTTGTTGAATCTTAACAACACAGCTTAATTCGAAAGCAAGTTAAGTTTTTAATTGCTTCTTCAGGACGGCTTCGAAAAACGAGCTGGAAACACGTGAATGCAGGAATATGCACACTTAATACTTATAGTGAATATAGAGATTAATCAACGCGGTTTTTAATCAATCAATCAAACAAGAAAGTCCGTCACTCAATTTTAAACCACGAGTCAGCTAGCATTGTAAAATAATGTGATTTTGCTCGCAGTAATGAACTCGTTGTTGATGGACTCTTGACAATTAATACTGACTATCTGCGGCGCTTGAAATTATAACGATGTAATACATTTGATTTAGGACCCCTCTTTCGTATTTCAACACGGTTCAGATAGAAACAATCGCTCACGTAAGACTAAACGAGTTTATAAAACACAAGACTTAGTTAAATATTGTGTCCAGGAAACTTCTTGTACACTTTTGAAGTGGTTAAAGTTTGCACGTTCACCGAACACAAAGCTTTACTCAACAAACTGTTAGCCTACTCTCACACTGCTTACTTTGGGGCCTTTGATTGAGGTACTGTTTTGCAACACATTTAATACTCGACATTAACATATTGCCAGAGCAAATCTAGTGTACTTTCAGCTGGAATACGCTAGCTTGTGACTAGCTTCAGAGACCTACCTTTTCGATACGGGTGCACAATGTAGATTCCAATCAGAACCAACAGGATAAATGTCACCACAACCACAGGTAAACAGAAGAAAAGTGGACATTTTAGTTTATCGGCGGCTCGCTCTCGCACCAGCTCGTGTTTACTCAATTTTGCTCGTCTTTCTTTTGTTAATTCTTCTCTCTCCCACTTGGACAGTCCTGAGAGAACATCCGATGGCTTCTCCGGCTGCACAAAACTTGCCATGGTCCATTATCATCTACATACCAGTAAACTTTGTCACATTTTGTAAGTGTCTTCTCTGATGTAGTTAGTGTCTGAATATGCTGAGCGGAATTCAAATTTTCACTTGGTTGATTGCTAGACGCATGAATGCGTTTTCTAGCAAACAAAGAGATTATCGGTGTGTGAAAAGACAACTGCTGATTGGTCATTTTGTCTCAATTAGAAATGTTTTTGTTATCAAAATATTTGAAAGACAACAATGTGGAAGCAACTTGCTCCGATCTTTATTTTTTACTGTAAAGCATACAGAAAAAACTCTAACCGTTCTTCTAGATGTTTGATATACATGGATGTAGAAAACTAAAGAAACGAAGTATTTTAAAATATTTTATTCCGTTTTCTAAAAATGGAAGATGGGTTGATTGTACTCGTGATAACGAGTATTAAACAAAAGAGACGCACCAGCCTCAGTAGCTCGAATATGCAATTAATGTCAATTCTCACGCTTGAAATCACTCAAACACGAAAAGGTTCTCATAAGACGACAATGAAACACAATTGCCGCGGTGAGCAATATTTAAATATACCAAATATAACTCTAACCGCTCATTAAACGCTGACAGTTACATTGGTTAGTTTTAAAGGGCTTCGCTTCGGGGCTTTTTTCTGGATAAATTTTCAGAGTCGAGATTATGATGGCTTCGAATGAGCAGAAATATTCTTAGTTTGCACAGCAAACTGAACAAATGTAGCTCCAGGCTTCAGAATATTAGGAGAGCATGATATTGATGGAGTAAATCATATTGGCTTCTGCCTTGTTCGGCTGCATTCTAATGTGTCGTCACATGCACAAACACGTCGTACAATTCATAAAAAAATTACCAACGTTTTTCAACTGAACTGGATGTATTTATGAAATTCGCTGGATGCTGACCTAAAAGCAAAAAAAAATATGATTTCGAAGCGTTTTCAGTGAAATCTAAGGAGCTTTTTGAATGCATTTCGTAATACCAGATTTTACTGGTGTTCCGACGTCCATTGCGCATACGTATAGTTTCAAGAAAAAATACTCCAATCCAAATTTTGATGGCTCGTATTGCTGCCATGGCAACCAACTGTGAGCCAGTTTTTAAACTGGGTTTTTCACTTTTTTGGGTAAATTCCAAAGGGAAGTATTTTTAAACATGTCGAAAAAGAACAAATCACGATGTTGTTACTAAACTTGAGCGAATTTCATGAAAAATTAATAATGAGATAGTAAACTGAATTTTTGAACGCGGTTTGGTAAGTCCGTGAACTGAAGTGCCTTGCCAGGCAATACGTAGAGAAATCAATTCAGAATCAGACAGAAAAAGAAGATTTTAATTTCGTAGAAATTTAGTTTTCATTGGACATCTTAACGTTTTTTGACTGAACGCATGTAATAATTTGAAATTCCACGTTCTCAAACTTTTCGCTAAAAGAATCGCGGTTATATTGGCATTACCTGGGGCTGACAAGATATCTGATAATATCAATGAAGGTTTCAGACCGAGTTCTGAAAAATAAAGTTAGTGTTGTTTTCTGCATCGGTATCAATCACGAGTCGTCCAGGGCCGGTTTGGTATGATAAATATGTAAGGCGGTTTGTCTAGTAAAAGACGCTAGAAAATCTATAATTCCACGAGTTAATGAAAAGAGATAAAAAAACAGAGTTGCAACTCGCTGAAGCTATGTACAAATTACGACGAAATTACTTGATTGACCAAACTAAACATTGGTTAACACCAGGAAGTCAGCAATGCTAGACTTTCAGCTGAACACAATCGCCTGAAATCAATCTGGAAATCTCAGTTCGTGTTTATTCATGCAAGAGTATAGCTACGAGAATTGTTCGTTGTTTTTAAATTGCGGAAAAATCGAATTATCTTAGACTCATTACCGAAATGAATGAGGCTAGTCATATTAAAATAGAGTATATTTGTAAATTGAAAACAGCTTAATTTGGCCAACAGATTATTTTACATGTAAAATATTTTAAAACAAAGTAACCATGTGATGAAATGGCTTATTTCTTGTGTTAGTGCAGCTGAGTGACATATATAATGACAACCTGCTTGAAAACACGCTGAAACAGGTAGCTGGTCTGGCGAACCAATGGGAGCCGCGAATTTCGAGAAATCAATAAACTTTTGTTTTTCAAACAGATTAAGAAAATCCTAATGTCACTTGTCGATAAAGTAAGCGTCAACGAATCACAGATAAAAATAGCCAGCGTTTACATTAAGAAAGGCGTGTTTGCCTCGGAAAGTATGGAGTTGGATAAAATGCATCAAGAAAATAACTGATTTCCCAATAACGTACTCGGCTGGAAGACTATCAAGGAATACTCGGAAATTAAGGTAAAACTATGCTCAGTCGAAACTCTCCGGGAGCGACATAGATCGCGAAAATTTGAAAGTAACATTTTCAGTAATTTGTCACGACTAATCAATTACAACAGTAAATATTTTGTCACCCAGTGTACGGTAAGTACAGCTCTAACAAGATCTGAATTAGTCTTTGAACATTCCAGCTTCTCATGCCCCATTACCGCCTAAAGGGATTTAATAAGCATTCCATTGTATATTATTAAACTTAGTAGTAACATTACTTCGGTGTTTGTCTCTGCTGGGAAATCGGAAAATCCGAGCATAGGCGTTTTAGAAATATACCCAACTAAACCTGGATACGTTTTAATTGCTAATTTTGCGATAACTGATTAGGTGGAAAGTTAAAACACAGATTCTGCTTAGCAATCTACTCGCGGTCGCGGGAAGGTTGAATTAATAATACTGACACTACTAATACTCTCGATAGACGGCCAATATGCCATGTGACCATGTACTCACTCAGAAGTGAGTGTCAAATTTTGATAAGGCGTTATTTAAAAATATTGACTATAATTTTAAATATTTTCAGGAATAACAGAAAGGAGACTTTATTTCAAAATAAAGTGTGCGTGTTTCCGTCATATCAAATGTGAAAAGGACAGGGTATTTTCGCTTCATAAAGGACACAGTACATTTTTAAGAAAAAGTTCGATCAATCTCGTAACACATGATGAGTATAAAAGGCGGCGAAGGGGTACAATGAATGCTAAGTTTGTAGAATTTGAGTTTGATGATAGCATATTATGTTTCAAAATGTATTTTTTCGACTGTACTGTAAATAATAATATTTATGTTTTAGATATAATTTGAATGTGGTGGGAAAGCTTAAGAAATATTAACCACACAGATGTAAAGTAGATTTCAGGTGATATGATCGGTGCTTTTATACCATACAAGCATCAACTAAATCCTCACATTGTGAAATTTTCTGAACTACAACCTTATTGGTTAACGAAACAATGGAATATTGAATTAACCAATGGAGGAACAGCAAAATGGCGGTAAACCTATCACGTGCGCGCTCGTTTGCGTTCTGGTAACGGCGCGAAGGTTGACCTGCCTGCTCTTCTCGCTGAACTTCCCGCCACAACGAGGCTCAGATCGCCCAAAATTTAAGAACAATTTAAGAAAAATCTGAGGTTGGGAAGACACGGAGCCATAACTATGTTTCAGGACGAAATCATGATATTATTTCCCGTGCTTAATTTGTTTTCATTTGACATTTGAATCTCGTTGTCCGCACGGCGTAAACCCCAAGTGTATGGTTGTGTCAATTTCATTTTTTTTTCAAACTACAGCAGTTTTATTATTTGTAGAAATAAGAACAATTTAAGAACAATGACCCTCAGCAAAAATATCTGGTTCTTTAATATAAAAAGGCGTGTAGTTTAACGTTCTTTTCGTACACAGAAATCTTTACAACTATTTGATGAACAGGTAATCGCACAATTTTTCTCGCATAATCTGAAATGAATACGCACTTGTGAAAAATTTTAAAGAATACAAACCTGCTCTCGCATTTTAAAGTTCGTGCAATTTAGATATTCTTTGAAAAGCGGTGAATATTTACCTCGTCGCTTGGCTGCTCGGTAAGGGGCCATGCAATTACATGAGCCAGGATGTCTTGGTTCGGTTAGCCGGGACATTTCGGTTGCTGGGATGTGTTTCAGCTCGAGCCGGTTTACATGAAACGAGCCGGCCCGGGAGGACCTGCCGGGAAGTGATGTGTCATCTACACACGTGAGTGATGGGGTAACCGCTGCTCTCCCGCTGGCTCATTAGCCGAACTGGCCCTCGCTATTACATGGAAAACTCGGGTGAGATCCCGGGTTCACGTTACCGGGATCCCAGCAACCGAGGCCTACTCCGAGTCCTTAAGTCGCTCTAAGTTGCCTTATGTTCCTTGTGAAAAGTTTAGCTTAAGTCGCCTTAGGGTGTCTGAACACAGTTTCAAAGGCTTTAAAAGGGGGGTTACTCCTATTTCTTATCATTTCGGTACACAAGCTTCAATATTAATTTATATTTAACTCAATGTTTGATATTATGTCACTGACTAAACATGCAAAATGTATTTTAAAGGTGTTTCCATGGCAACAGTTCACTTTACAAAACCACCTTAATATTTTCTAAATATTATGGTTTCTCCAAATCTACTCAATAACCTTTCTTTAAACTTTGCAAAATTAGATATTAGTAGTTGAAAAATGTTCTTAAGCAAAATCAAAAGTTTCTAACAAAGGCGTTTCGAGAAAAGTGATATGAAGTAATTGAAATAATTTCAAGGCATATTCCTGTGCCAATATCACATCATTTAAAATTTAACAAAAGTTATTGAGCAGAGTTTGAGAAATTGCTGTATTTTGTCATTTTAAAGGCTATTCGTAGAGGTATTTTGTTGCCATGAAAACAGTGTGGCAACCTAAAGCAGACAAAATATATTACTCTGATATGTCTCTGTTACCTGTTGGAATAACTCAGCGTTAAGAGTAAGAACTACAGAGATATGACCTATACAATTGTCACACTTGCGTCAACTAAAAACTAGATTCAATGCCTAAGTCAATAGATTCGACAAAATATATTAAATTAATATAGCGGCAACACTGTGATGCAAATTTCAGTTCAAAAAAGATTATTAGTTTGTTGCTATCAAAACCATAAGGCAGATATAATAGCTTCGTCTCCATTTAATCCCGAGCCTGCATTGCTTTACTTGCTATTTGAATTAACAATTTCAATTTGCTCGGAATATAATTGAATCCATATTTGAATTGTACTATTAATAATATTTTAAATTAAACGAGTAAGCATTTCTGGGTGTTCGTTGCATAGTCCAAAGCTTACCAAAGAAGTGTGATACACTATGAGCGCTTGAATTAGGCCGTTGAGGGGAAAGTCGGGCCAAAGGCCAAAGTCACTGTCGGTATGATACCAGATGTATTATTTTCACTATGCAAATAATAATCTACGAGAGTACTATATATTGGGGGTGAACTCACATATTCCCTGTTCGGAAAACGTTGTTTTCTTTTGGAATCATGAAGCGATTGAGAGTATTCCTAGTGCCCCCTGGATGGGAGGTTCGCCCCACAACAATTTGCAATGGCCAGGTACTCATTTATATACACCTGGTTGAAGAAAAGCACTGTGAAAAGTAAATGTCTTGCCAAAGGACATTTGCGTGATACGAGTGCTAGCAGCAAGGCTCGAACCATCAACATTTTGGTCCGAGGCGTTAACCACTTCGCCACCACGTCTCTCGTATCAGAGTCATTGTGACCTTTAGCACAGCCTGATGACCCGCTTCAGCTTGAAACTGTAATATTACAGTAGTTAAGTTATTAACATTAATATATTGTAATCTTCTTAGTATAATATTTAATATTTTTTTATATTTAACTCTATATTTTCTCAATATTTTTGTATATTTAACTCTATATTTTCTCAATATCTATCTTTTTCAGTGTCTTTTTATAGTTATTTAGTTATTAGTTGTCTACTTTCTCGTCTTAAATTTTGAACTGTAATTGCATTAGAGCGATGCTAATACTACTAAATACATATGCACTGTATGCATTGTAATATCTAGCCATTGCTAATAGTTTGGAACAGTCTTTCAGTAACCGAGTTGGAACAGGGTCAAATCACAAGGTTTTGCTGGACAGGACGAAATCAGTTCAGATACAGTTCTGATTGATACTCTGTAAAAGTAGAGAATTTGTCATTGTTCATTTGTGTCTATGAACAAGACCCGGGTACAGGCAAAGGCTGTGGGACACAGTAATTCAGTTCACGCCTAATGAGATGGATCTTACTTGAGAAGTAATCGGTAAACTGGTTGGCAAGGACCCCAGGTGACTCATGGGGTGGCATGGGCGTCACTGTCGACTGATTAAGTAGATGATTCATTTCCCTGAACATAGCCTTCTAGTTGCAAGAAAACGTATCGATCCTTCTAGAATATAACGATGCCATTGACAGCACTTGAACTCACATCGTAATTTTGCACACTGGACTGAAAATCTTCTTGTAAGCTTGTCGATACTCCTGGCTCCGAATCGCATATACCCACGGATTACAAGCAGATGAAGCGAGAGTTAGCCAGATTGCCCACAACCACTTGCGGTATACGGCTAGTTTTGGGCAACGATCTACAGTAGCAATCTCAACAAAGCTAAATACTAAATTTGGAGTAAACAGACAGATAAACAACCCGATAAGAATGGCAACAGTCAGTGCAGCTTTTCTATTCTTAGCAGTTTCTCGAATCTGATCTGAATCACTTGTTACCACAGAACTACATAAAGTTGTGGCCATTATTTTTCTAGACTGGTCTCGTGCTACTTGAAAGATGTGGTAGTAGCAATACCCCATGATAACAAGCGGTATACCTACTGTTATTACAACACAAGCAACCCAAAGCTTGGAGGCGTCTTCTGGTGCTACCAATAGAGTAGTTGAAGCGAATATTATAGAGAAAACCCATATAGAGCTAATGATGATAGTGCATATTCTCTCTGTGAGAAGTTCCGCATAACGAAAGACCATCGTTATAGCGAAGTACCGGTCAACGCTAATCGCTGCCAGACTGAATGTAGTTACCGTTAGATACTGAATCCAGAGGTAGTTTTCAGCTTTGTACAGCGGATGATCGCTCACCCAAACTTGTAGTGTAACAGTAGCGATGTACAAAGGATTGATAAATAATCCAACAAGGAAATCGGCCAATGCCAAGGAGCATATGAAGAAATTTGATACCCTATGCAACGATTGCGTCTTGTAAACAGCAGCTAGGACCATAAGATTTCCTGAAGAAGCCGCACAACCGCTAACTGTGTTCAACATTACAAATAAAACATACTCGACACCTTCAATGTTCGCTGTGCAAGAGGTTGTGCTTTTGTTCATCATCAACAATATGGCGGTTTCCTTCAATTGTGTTAAAACAGTCCGCATGCACAAACCTCTAGCTATTAAAGTAGATAAATAATAGTTTCGTTGGATATTTGCACTGCTGTAAACGTTCTTCGATTCCTAAACGCAACTGTTTTTGTTTCCAACTCAGGATGTGAACTTTCAATTGCTATCTTCCTCGCCAAGTTTGACCATCACCAGACAAGCAGAAAGTGTGATCGAGACATCACACAGCCGTTTCTAATGTACTAATGTTCAATTGGAGTACTTAGAGTGGCGCTTTTTACAGTCGTTTCGAGAACTAAACGCCGTCAAAATGTCAATCAAGTTCGTTTTCCCACGCCTGATGAGAGCAGAAAGGAAGACACCACACAGATCAGCGACGAATTACCTTTGCAACTTAATCATACCGTTAAATATCCTCCGATGGTGAAATATATTTGATGTACATAACAGCTGCCTAGTTGTACACTTATGAAATGTCACGAAAAGTTAATGAGACGCTGTCTTGTCTTCAAAGCTTTTAAAAAATTACTCAGTACTAAAACTTAATGATCTTATAGTCTTTAAAATATTAATAATATGCAGATATAGATATATTTGAATTACCTTTACATAAAAAAATGTTTTCTACATTAATGAAAGTCAGGCTTCTGTCATTATTTTGTATATTATTGTGCTTCAACCCGCGACATTAAAGATTACTTAACATTTACTTATTCATTCTGGACAAAAAGCTTCAATTTTAATGCTGATTATCAACTTTTTCTAGAAATTATATTTCTTATTGTCTTTTTTGTCAAAATCGGATAAATGTCATTTGCTTTTTTTTCTTTTGTCTAACGAAAACTATAGTTATAGTTTACAATATTTAATGGCAACAATTTTACGATATTTCGTTTTATTGACATCGTCCATGTTCTTCCATTTCATGACCTTGCACGTGGCTTAAGCTAAATATAGAGGACCAGAAGGGAAATTAAACCGGCCAGAATTTACTTTACTACTTCTTGGGCTATCTGCAGTTATGGTGATAGGTCAATTGGGCTGAAAAACCACACAGTGCCAACAATAAACGTTGCTAGGGATTCAAGCGTGTGAGCAGAATTGGAGAACCAGACAGAGTGACTTTTGCAGCTGGTTCAATCATTATTTAATACTCAATAACAGTAAACTTGGTTCAATCCTATAATCAACCATTGTTAAATTTAAGCATCAGTGATGGATGTTTCATCGTCGATTGGTCTTAGTGGAGTTTTCTAATAGAAAAACTATCTTAGATAAATTACTTTCTTGTTATTATTTATGAGAACCGAGGTGTGATGTGTTTGAAACCGTCACACCATTTGAATTACAAATATCGAAACTCATCTAGTTGACAACTATAGTCTTTTTTGTGTTCACGTGTATATATTAATAAATATTTTAGATTAACAAAAACATATTGTAATTATCCTGAATATAATTTTTTCGTAGTGCGGAAAATAATTTTTTGGTCTGCTCAATTTAATTCAAGTTATTTCTTTAAAAAAATATCGACGCAATTATTGGCATGATGCATATACTATTTTAACAGCGTTTTCTCTCTATTCTCTGAATCAATGTGTGATACAACTGATTTTTTTGCGTGCTCGGTTATATTTTAATTATAGGTACGAAATGTTAACGGTTCCGTTCCTATAACACACAGAATACAGCGCAGTACTTAATTCTTAATCGCCATGTGTCCGTACTTCAAAATGCACTTAATTTACTGGCTAAACTCAATATAGATACGGTAAGTACTTTTAAAATATAGCGTCAAAATTGTGATCCAAATTTAGGTTCAAAATGGATTTTAGTTTGTTGTCAATCCAACAAACATATAAATAGCTTTTTATCAATTTAATCTGAAATCTGTATTTGCGTTTCTGAACATTAACAAAAATTTCACAAAATTACACACAATATGAATCCACTTATTAGTGGATAGTAATTCAGTTCTATTGAAGTGAGAGGGACCATCTCGTTTAAGCCTTGTGGTTTGCTATGGTCCCTCTCGCCATTTTTTAACAAAATAAGCTTGTATCATCATATATTGTCTATTGGCAAATAAATAAACTTGGAAAGGCTTGGAAAAAGACAATGCTGTGTATTCGTTTTAGTGTATAAAGAAAACCCCGAAGCATGCATATACAGTTAAATAGTCGTTAAGGGGAAAGACGCTGTTGCTATGCTGGAGGGAGTCCAGTGTTACACGAATGATCAAAAACATTGGCTGGCAGAGTTTACAAGAATGTCGAGCCATAAGTCGACTCGTACTCATGTACATGTACAAAGTAGACCACGGTCTTACTGACGCCAATTTTATACGATTGCTGAGAAAAGAACGCCCAACCAGGAAAACGAACAAACAGAACTGTTTCAGGAACATCAGCAAACAAGAACTGCTACAGATCATCATTTCTACCACGTTCGATTCCAGAATGGAATAATCTTCCTGACCAAGCTAAAAATGCTGCATCAGTTGACTCATTTAAATCTTTCCTAACTAGCAATGTGAACTTTAAAAAATTGTTATCTATCAGCCATTATCATGACTAGTGTCCGTGACTTTCATGCGCAGTTAGAACCCAACAGGGTGTAGTTTAGATTCAGATTCAGATTCAGTCGCTGTACTGAAGAAGCTTCATTTTCTGTTATACCTATTGCACTAAAGATCTACAGCAGACTATGGTTATTTCAAAAACGTTTGTATGGATGTATTCAAGCATTTCCAGATTTCCAGAAATTGTGGGTTTTCAAAACTAACTGCACTAGATAACTAAAGTTTGAGGCAATAAAACCGCTATTGTCGGTATTAATTTTCCCAAATGTTAAGGTTGCCACTGTGGCGGCTGGCATTCTTATTTCATTTGTTTTTCAATATCTACAATTCCTTTCATGTGGGGGATACGTGAATGCACACGGACTTCAAACTGACCATCTTTCAGTGACAATTTCGTAAGTACTCCTGCTGAACTCAAAAACAGATAATTAAAATGCAAAAATACTTGTAGAAACAAACCGACCTTAAACAAACCAAATTTCTTTTATTTTGACAATATTATCGAAACAATAACAATATGCTCTCTAATGTTCAACCTACATCCTGAATTAAATTCGAATAAGAAAACCTTTTGAACGAAAACAACCTGCATGAGGGCTTTTTGTTTAAAGTTGACAGTATATAATTATATATTGGCCGATATCCAATAGCTTTTGATCTTCACTGGCTTCCGGTGAAGCAAAGGGTCAATTTCAAGATCTTACTATCTATATACTAAGCCGTAAACAGACTAGCGCCCACTTATTTATGTAATCTTGTGAGGCAGTATATTCCGTTACGTGCTCTGAGGTCTGCTGCCAAATTGGAACTTGAACAACCACGACATCGGCTTAGAATCCTACGGCGCGAGGGCGTTTAGTGTGTGTGCGCCCAGGCTCTGGAACCGCCTGCCGTTGTTTCTACGGCAGAGAACCTCTGTAGAGTCTTTCAAGAAAAACCTCATTGACATCTTTTTTAATATAAATCATATATTTCTTAGATTCGTACTCGTAAAGCGCATTTGGGCATTTATGGAAAGTGCGCTATATGTGTGTTGCATATGTACCATTATTCCAGAGGCATATATCCCTTAACTATATTGTCCCTTTTTCTCGACCAGGAAAGGTTGTTGTACATGCAACCTAAATCAGAGGGATAATAAGAAAGGCGAGAATTAGAACGTTTGTTTACTCTATAATATCTTTACTGTTTTTTCTTGGAAAAGTCAGAATAACATTTCTAATAACTGCAACAAGTTATAATGGCGTCGAGCGACAATTCTGAAACAGCAAGAATCAGAACATAAAAAGAAATGCTAGTTGCTGCATTTATGGTGCATTTATATTGCGCCTTTTCCATATGAATATGCTCAAAAGCGCATTACAATTATCAGTTTACCCCCAGCGAACCGAAAGCTTACCTAGGCGCCTCTGGCAGCCGCTTGGCCGCAGTGCTGGCAGGTCGACTGACACTAAATACATCAAGCGCAGCTGGCAACATGAAAATGCGTCACATATTTATAACTGCTATCTGCAGGTCATTCATCGTTTGTTTGGCACTTCGAGATAGTCTTATTTCAATCTTTACTACTACTATCATACAAAACGTTGAAATAGATAACTACTCTTCATAATTCTGGATTTTCATGAATCATTACAGAGAAGTTGAGCATATCGAAGATAACTCTTTAAAGTTTAACTCTTTATAGTTTAGAAAACACAACAAAATGTGTGAAATGTGAAAAATTATTTCTTACATTTCAAAATCTAAATATTAATATTTATTTTACGCAGAAACTCTTTATCTTCAATTTCCTAAAATTGCTTATTCCAACCCTTGTTATCTTCAAATATCAGTTCTAAATCTCTAATCAACTTGCAGCAAAATTTAATTCTAACGTTTCGCGTTGATACAAACTGTAAATAAAATATTGAGGAACCTGAGGTTCTGACCAAACTGTTTAATCTTAATGAGGCTTATGGTTTCAGGGCCCGGTTGTTCAAAGGCTGATTAGCGTTAACCCAGGATTAAAGTTTTAACCCAGGTTCATGTTTCCTATCTTATAAT
>JANVCJ010142255.1:0-15417 GCA_026413505.1 Epizoanthus ramosus
AGCTCTTGATGTTTAGTACCTCTGCCGTGGCTCCGAATCGCCGCTTCACCCATGTTCGAGATGTCAAATGTTTTCTTACACAACGCACACTTTGCGTTGTGGTTATTCTCCTGATCACGGTTTAACCATACATTATAGTCGGGGTTCTGTAGCCAAAGTGTGCTGAACACACACTTCCCCAAAGGCATACTGATACAATGAAACAAAATCAACAACGATAAAAACAACATTCCAAACTGCTGGCCCAAAACTAATTGGCGCGAAAATGTGCAAAAGTAAAAACACATTGCACGTGATACGCACACTCACCTCTAGTTCCCCCAGTAAAAGTACATTGCATGTGACATGCACAAACTCATTTCCAGTTCCTCCCAAAGAGAATGATACGCAACTTACAATGCGAGATCGTGATCGTACTAAATCGTACTCGTAATTTCTATTTACAAATTCACTCGATCGAATTAAAAAAGCATTTAAGCACAGGGCTAACTTCCAAATGATTTTATTTTTCAAGACAGAAGAAAACCTAAAGATTTCCAAGAGTGCCCATGCTAGTTCATTTTCCAGGAGTTTTCCAGGATTCAGCATAAAATTACAGGACATTTAAGGACTTTCCAGGACAAAAAATAAATTCCAGGACTTTCCAGGAAGCGTACGAACCCTGTTTATATGATGATAAAAATATTTTCATAACATCTCTAACAACTGATCTGAGTGGCGGGCTGATATTGGGAAGGACTTGTAACCGGACTGGAATTTATGTTCTCAAACTCATTAATAATCCATCAAGCAAACACAAAGAAAACCAATACCGCGACGTGTTTTGAAATGTGATGAAAGACTGCTGGGTTTTGCATACGTTAATACCAAACCAAAACTTAAATTGTTTGAGAATCTACATCAATCACGCGAAACAGTGTTTCATCACATTTCAACACCTCGAACTTGAGTTTAAAAAATCTCCGCTACGCGTGGTTTTCTTCATCTCTGTTCTTGGTGTTTGATATGTGATGAAACTCTCATTCTCGTGCATGTTTGATATATTTTAATTAATATTTTAATTAATATATTTTAATTAATATTTTAATTAAAATTATGTTTGATATATTTAATTAAAATTACAAGACTGGCGAGCTTATGGTCAGAGGAGGGGGAACGTATTACAGGACGAGATATTGCATTTAATACCAGAGCGATGGGCTGATGACAAGATTGCTACTGACAACACGGCTGGATTTATGTTAAGGCCGCCACACACTGACCGATTTTTTGTCGGGAGGCCTCCGATTTTTTGTCGGCGACAAAAATCGGCTGTGTGTGACAGTTCCAGACGAGGTTCAGACAGGATTTTTCGTCAGGCAGTTCAATCTAACATGCTAGATCCAAAAGTGTTTTGTCGGATTCGTGACAAAAAATCGGTTAGTGTGTGGCGAGTACAGATTCTTCCCCGACAAAAAATCGGAGGCCTCCCGACAAAAAATCGGTCAGTGTGTGGCGGCCTTTACGAGACTGATGGGCACTGGTATTGCCGATGTGCTTACAAACGAACGTTTATGTTATGTGTGATATAATACGTGCAGTAAACTTACACTTGTGTTCAATAGCTGGCCAAAGATGTAACCCGGTCTCTCTGTCAGTTGTCCGTTAACGACTCTCGAATAGGCTGCCTGGCTCTTCAGCTCACACAAACCGTTCTTTGTGTCCTCATAGTTGAAGGCAAGGCAACCAGGCTCTTCGAGACAGTGCTTCGCGCATGCCAACACGTCGTAACACCGCTGACGCCTTAAATCGTGTCCATCGACGGCACGATTATCTGTAAGTTGCAGGGTACACGATCTGCTACTTGCTATTTGTTTGTCAGGTTCCGTTGATAAGACGCATGCGCAGAACAGAAGAATTAACTTGAAAATCATTGTCTTCTTCTTTTCTGAATGAGGAGGCTAAATTATTAAAAAGGTTCGGTCAGTTATTGCACTGAGAGAAACTGACACCAAACTAAATCAGTTTAACTCCCAGTAATATAATGGCGACTGAAAATCAGTGCACAATGCTTATATTGATATTGGGCGTAAGCCAAAAATATTTTAATTAAGCTGACTTCAAAGAATTTAAATAAATACGATGTAAGTGTTAGTTTCATATATCCTGTATTTTATGTGATGAATTCATTTTTTTAAATAAAATCGAAAGGATTTTTGGTCTAGTGCATCTTGTAGTTCTATTTCATTATAGTATTAGCTTTCTCAACTTAATTTAGGTCTTGAGTGCGTTAAAAGAAGACACTTGATAAGGTGTTGTTTGTGCATACTGCACTCTACGTAGCTAGTACACTTACTGGAGACAGTACAGCGAATGCGATAATTGCAGCAATCTTGAGTCGTGTTGTAATACTAGACTCTATATGGATCTTGAGAGTTTTCATTTTAAAAACAACAAGACACTTGGACAGCGAAACTGAACTACTAAAATTGACTTTGAAGTGTCCAACCAATTTGTCCGCTAACATCACCCCGACTTATTCATATGCTACTGTCAAGAACAAAACAGTTTTCCCAAGCTTCTTCGTCCATGTTGCGATTAGTTATGAAATCACATGTATTCTTAGACTACACTATATATGGTTAGTGATCATGAGTGAGTACCCTTACATTAAGAGCTTTGATTTCAGTGGCCGCGCTTTGCCGGTGTTTTTACTCACGTGTTGAGAGGTTACGACATCTCACTCAGTCTCGAAAGACACTCTCTGTACTCAAATGTTAATAATAATGGCACAATCAAAATGACCACACTTTGTGTTTTGCCCATGTGTTGCCGAGAAATTGTAATATCACACTGAGCTAGTCTTCAGAGAAGAAACGTTTCTGGACTTAAAGTTAACGAGTCATTAAGCGATATTGGAGTTCCCCACAGTAATGACAAAATTTTGCAATCATTCCTCAATTTACCTGCATTGAGGTCTTTTGTGATCCTGTAACAGTGCGTTCGTGTATCGTCCAAACCACCAAGACGAATAGAGATTGCACCAGTATTGGTGAATGGTGGTGAAACTTTATTACATTTCAAAATAACAAATATTAATGACAACTGAAGTTTAAACAACTGTATATTTAAGTTACGAATCAAGACAAAATCTTTGCTTACTTTATCCATGGCTACCTTTTTGTCCCTGGAACAATTTTCTCAACATACAATAAGACGAAGGCGTAGTTGAGCTAATTACATGTATAATCGTGTATTTGTCTGTTTTGCGCACGAGCAAAAATATTAATCAGAGATAATTTTTGTTCTTTCTTATCCGAATTTTGTCCTATGGCTTTTTTGGAAAGGAGATTCATTGTTATTAGTCGGAACTCAAACATTTGACCATACGTATTTCTCAAGTTTTTTTTAAAAAACTTATTATCATTCAGTTCATGGTTTATTTCCTTACCATTTGTTCAGTTTTCATTCTTCTGCCATTGCTGTTCAGTTTTCTTTTATGAAGCTATCAAAACTATTCTCAACTCACAAGTTCTAAGTTCCAAGAATTAAATATTTTAGCTGCAAAATCTCTAGGACGTTATTGGTTTTCAATGTTTTTTTCGGAAATCTTTCTACTACTTCATAAATTCCATTTTCAGTAAGTCCTGTGGCACACCAAACAAACACGTATGTCTGTCGGGGCATATAAAGTACTTAAAGCAGATATGACTGCAATTTGGCATTTAATAGCACATCCTAAAAAAAATACTGGCTTCTGATTGGTTGTTACAGTGTACTTAATATTGGCACTGTCATCCCGGAACTTTGCTTGACGAAAAATCTCTCACAACCACAAAAACGAATTGTATTTTTTGTAGGTGTACTATTAACAGGAAACACCACCGTTTTTCTCGAATAATCAAATAATGAAAAATACCACTCGTATTTGATGAAAGTGACAAATGCCATTCGTGCTCCGCACTCGTGATATTACTGACACTTTCATCAAATACTTGTAGTATTTTTCATTAATTTTTCTCGAATGGTGGTGTTTCCTATACTAATAGTTAATGAAGGAGATAATAACCTTTCCATGTCCTTCATTGACTCCCGATATGTTATCTTGGAATATTCCAGCATTAAAAGATCCCCCACCTCCGGCAATACCCGACGTCTCCGATCCCTCAACTCCCCCTCCAGAGTACCCCCCGCCCCCACCGGGGGCCCGCATGCCAAACCCCCCACCACCGAATCCCCCTTTCAAAGCTGGACCACGCCCTCCTTCACCCCCATTAACAAAACTCTTTGGTCCTGAAAACAACCCCTGGTAACCAGTCCCATCACCCAGCAACCCGCCACCGGAACAGGCTCCAACGGTAGACGTTGTGTCCATTTTCCCTGTCTTTGTGTCGTACAAATTCCCACCTCTCCCACCCGTCCCTCCATGACGAGTTCCGTTCCCACCCACCTGCCCTGGATCGCCATTCCCAAATCCCGGTACAGTTATCCCCCCACCACCTCCTCCCCCGGCAATGATAAGAGGCGTATTATCGGTCAAAGTGACAAATGTCCCCCCACCACCTCCCCCAGGAACCTCGTTAGCTATGTTACTTGGTAATGGCGCCTTTTGACCCACAAGGATTTTCAATCGAGTGTTTGCTTGAAGTGAGAAAGTTCCTTTCATCTTGGCACCACGCCCTCCGATGTTCCAACCCGGAGAACAAGTAACACCCGGAAGTTTTGTAATGGTGCAGGTTCCATTTGTCCCTGACGCCCCAAGTGCCTCAATGACGTAACTTCCGGTGTAGGGGACGTTCCATAACTGAATCCCTTGCGAGTTCACGTGGACTTGGCCTTCAAGGCAGGCGCCGTTATAACCAGCAGTGTTTGTCGGCCCTTTGTGGCCTATAGCGCCAAGAGTTGTAAAGGTGAAGTTTATTGGTCCTATACAAGAAAAAGTGAGAAACGATTCTCAGGCTATATAAATATTATGAATTAATTTGTTACGCAATGATTAAATTTCCAACAATTTTCCACTTATTTTCAAAAATTCTAAGTCAAATGTGTGTACTTGTGTGTACGTGCACGCGCGCGCGTGTGTCTGTGTCTGTCTGTGTCTGCGCCTGCGTCTGCGTCTGCATCTGCATCTGCGTCTGCGTCTGTGTGTCTGTGATAACGTTGAGGACGACTTTAAGATTCCAAAGTTCAGAGCACAAACGGAAAATGATCTGGCACCATAAGATTTATAGTTACAGGCAGGCACAAGCAGAAGTTTACTGGAAATGGAGTCATTAAAGACAGCGAGCAGACAAGTCTCAGCTTACCAGATATTCCAGCGGTTCCAGGATCCTAAACAAGTGAAAGATAAACAAATCTTAGTTGATCGGTAAACAAAAACAACATCTTATAAGGGCTAATTAGTTATTCGGCCATAATTTTGGACATATAAATGCTACAGTTTGAAAAATAGTGCTCTTTTGTACATTGCCATCGCAAATGAATTTTCAGTCCGCCATCTGTGCAATTCTAATTTCAAGAGTGCGGGGTTTGACAACGTGTCAATAAAAAAATACTTTAAATCGGCTTATAACTATCTTCTGTGCTTCTCCAATCTACATTCCAAACACAACTTCCAAAACATTTCTTATATACAAACAATTAAGCATCCTACGACAGACACTGAGTGTAATAAGACTGAATCGCACACGTATATAGTTTGTGTCCATGTTTGCACCCGCCATTTTAAATATAAAATCAGTGCACACGTACCTGGGTTCTACTAGAATCTAGTTCTCGCGTCGGTTCTTCGCAACTGACGCACTCTTTCTGACCCAATTTTTTCGACCATATAGCGGATAATGTTTGTGCATATTGTAATATAAACTAATCTTTGGCGAATAACTGGAAGAAACGGCACCGTTGATAACTATTTTCAGACCTGGTAAGTAGTTTGTAAATTTTCTAGAACCCAGGTATGCTCTGCCTCCGATTCCAGATTCAATATGGCGGCTATACGCATGAAAGCAAACAATTTATTCAGTCACTGTTTAGACACTCAGCGCCTGTTCTCACACCCCAGTGCCACTCCCTTTGCAGGAAGAATTGTGGATTGTTAACGTACCTGCGCGCATGACTGTAAACAAGGTAAACACGCCGTAATCTTCATCAGCTGCCCAAACACATATCCAGGTCTACGTGTTAATGTCTTGTCTATCGCTCCCTTTCTGTTGATTTCACACAGGCCGTTCTCAATATTCTCGTAGTTCAAGGAAAAACAAAGCTTTTGAGCAAGACACAACTGAACACATGCCATCAAGTCGTACGTTCTCTGACTTTGAATCACATGACCTTGTAGGTATCCATTTTCGGTTAGGCTAAGGCTGAAAGACCTGTCTGCCGAGTCTGCGCACAGCAACGACATAAACAGCGGTAACACAAAGAACAAGAACCAAAATGCCATATTACTTGAACTGACTTCACGACGTCTAGAGTGAGCAATAGGAACACATAGTTAACCATAGATTACCATTGTAAAGGAGAAAGAAGATTTCCTGGTGTAATTTGTAATAAAAGAATAACAAAACTGCACTGCGAGCCTGAAAGGCAAGTGCGTATTTATTTCAAAGTATACGAGAGAAACTATGTGATTACCCGTTAATCAAATACTTGTAAAGATTTCTGTGTTGGAGAACAACTGTTGGATTTAGACGTGAGACCAATTTTCGCGCCATTTCTTGTTCCTCCATTGGTTAATTCAGTATTCTATTGTTTGGTTAACCAATAAGATTTCGATTCGGAAAATTTTACAATGTGAAGATTCAGCTGATATTTGCACTGTGTTTGGGATAAATGTACTGATGAAACCATCTGAAATCTTTACATCTACGTGATTAAATAAGGCGACATAGGGTTGATATAGAAGACATTACATGGCCGCGCGGAAATACGATTTGTATCTTCTCTTGATGAAAATATCCCTACTCGTTCGCATCGCTAACTCGCAAGGCTATTTTCAACACGAGAAGATAAAAATAGCATCTCTAAAAGGCTATGTAATGATCTGTATATTATTTTATTTATAACAGAACATTACATGGCCGCTTGGAAATAAAATAAGGCATAAGTAGTGCCATACACGGCAGGAAAATTGTTATCTAACACATGTGTTTTGATACGGTATATAAACACATGTAGATTATCACTTTTATTACGCTCGTAAATCCTGGCAATTTATTGCTTAGTGAAAAATAAAATATGATAATATGGAATAATAATTCCGCAGTTCGGGTTTTTTTTTGCAACTGGAAAAATCAGCAAAATATCACAGTTCCGAGGAATTTTGCTAAAAGGCGGCCCACGGCCCATCAGTTTTCGAACTTTTATACGACTATCTCGTTAATATGACCACCTCTTTTTTTACGACCATCTCGTCAAAACGACAACTTCGTTAGAAAGTACGACTTCCTAATCAATACGACCACGTCTTTAATACGACTATCTGGTTAATACAGCTACTTTATATAGTCCAAAAAATAAATCGGTTACTTTACTAGTTGGAAACCATGTCTATTAGACCACACCCTTCTCTATAGGCAAAAACACCTGCTTTACATAGTCTACCAGCGTCAAAACGAATACGAATTTAAAACGCAAGTATATCGATATCAATCTATTATCTGTCAAAATCTTTTCAAGAATCAAAGTGCATGATATGTATACAGAAAAAGGTTAATCTGAAATGATTTTAGTTTAATAGCGTCAAATTTAAACAGCTGTGTTGTCTTATGTATACGTGTAGCTAAAAAAGGAATATTAATCACTTATTTATTGCATTTTTATGGCTGCTTTAGTAGTTGGACCGTACGCCGTTGGACTATATCGTTTCGTAGACTACGATGATGATAGAATGTTTAGCGCTCCAAGTCTTGTCCATCGGGAAAATAAATTACTTTCAACGATTATCCATCCAGTGTAAAATTATCCGAGATAATAGCTATTGTTTACAACTGCTAATCGGCTTTATTGTATTTTGATGTATTAAATTAACACTACGGAAAGGAAATGTCTTTTTTTCGTGTTCCATCATTTCTGATTATGCTGGTTCTAATTCCCATTTGCTCTCTTTTTCATGGGCGTAAACGGAGCTAGTGCCGTCTGTTTATGTATACACTACACTTTGAATAATTATTATTGAAAAGAACTGGCTTTTACTTGCTTTTATCACTAATTGTATACTAAAACATTTCATATTTCATTAGCTATTGTTGCAGTTTGTACGGATCATTGCAAAGTACACGGAAGCTTATTAAATGATTACGTGATTTTCAAAGCAGTAACAAGACCGACGGCTCGAAGACACTGCAGTATAGTCAACTACAAACAAAGACTTGAAAAAAAGATAATTAGTTGTAAAGCGTTTCAGGAAAATATGAAAATCATAAAATATAAAACTATCTGAAATCCTTGTGGAAAATGTTGCGCAATTGAACACATCTATAATGATATATCCCGCGGTCTGAATCACTATTTATAATTTATAGTTTTAGTTTTAGTTTTGAAAAATATGATGTTCCGTTTCTGGTTTTTGCTGTTTCGACTTTTTTTTGTATTGTTTATTTGTTAAAGATGTCTTAAATCTATCCACAAGCACAAATATTACACTGATTCACACAATGGCCGAAGAAACTACAGGTTTCTTAGCAAGTAAATGAAATACGTTGGCATTACATAACGAAAAGAAAGAACCATATACCTGAACACGCCAGTCGACTGTGTTTGTCACAATAATATTGGATGAAAGCACATCTTACTTCTGAAGATGCCCGGTAATCCAGTTGCTCATTTTCGTGACATGAACATGATTTTCATCACTTCTCTTCAAAAGTCACTAAATTTGTTTGCGTTGCGATTTTCCTATTTGTTTTAGTGCCCAAGAGCCTATCGAAGGCTGGTTCGCTTCCAGTCTATGGTGACGAATCTGATGCAACAAAAATGTTGTGTCAGTTATCATATCCAGATCATATATCGAGTAAATGTTATGTATTTGAAATGTCCGAGACGAAGCGATATGATTACAAAATTAAACCTGAACAAAGTCTTGATCGATAGGTATCAGTTTTCTGAAACTAATTACTTAAAATATACTTAAACATATTCATTAATATCCAGACTCTAAGCCATATATTGTTGCCAAGGAAGGGAATTGTTGTTTGGCACACCCTTCACACTTATAAGAAAACAGCACCGCGAACGGGGAATGAAATGTTTACAACTTTACAATTTTCTTTAGACTAAATAATATTGGAATAAAATGTATATACATATAAGGAAATGAAAAATGCAATGCAATAAAATACTTAAGAGTATTTAAAGATCTTAAGCTATTTTAAAAAGGTGTGTTTTTAGTATTTAGTGATAGAAATCCCTTATACATAACAACGGAAACAAGGCACACCTGCTTTAGAACTTTTGTTATGCAACTTATATCCGTTCGGGTTATACTTTTATTTGATATGGAGATATGATATATTGAGGACATTCAGCGGCGATAAGGCTTTTTTTTAAATCTTTGAGCTAGTGTTGATCTCCACCGTCCTCTCCTTGTCTAAATTAGATCTAACCCACATCGGCTAAAATGCGTCAGACCCATGCGCTGGAAAATACTCTCAGAGATTTTCTATACCTTTCGCTGGACTTGTCTAAAAATAGGTCAACCAATCGTATCCATCCAAAGCTATGCAATGTTCTATTTCTTATTTCCAAATGTTCAGGAAATTTTCCGAAACCTCGGCAATCTTCGGAAAATCTTCGAAACGATTTCGCAAATCTTTGGAAAGTACTTTCCCAGAAATGTTACGACAAATTTATCGAATACTGACATAACCACAGTTTCCCAATCAGCGCTGGATTTTTATGGTGCGGGGTGATTGACCCAACCCCCAACCTGGAGAAGCAGTGGTTTTACTGTTAGGACTTGCCTTCCCTTAGCCAGAAGTTGGCCGGTTATTTAGAGGAGCCGGTAGACTGCAAAACATCCGAAAAACGGTCCGCCGTCGAAAAGTGAGAGATTGGAGAGAGGAAGATACCCCACTTTTCGACGGCGAACCGATTTTCGGATTACTGGCAAAGAAAGGGGCTGTTTTGCAGTGTAAGGTGCCGGACACTCGCTTCTCGCCGCTGTCCGACTCACGATATTCTCCACTATGCGACAAGGGAACATAATGATGACATAACCGCAGAATATGTTAATAAATAACCTTTATTGCAAAAAGAAGACTATACACATATAAACTTGTTGACCATTTCGATCTTCTATACATTTTTTTACAATATATATATATACACAAAATAACGCGACTTTTTTGCCGTGTTACATCTATTACTTGTCGTTACAATTTCATGCTAGACGTTCTGCATCCTTTAAGTAAAATTTTCTTCTTAGTAAGTGCTATTACAGAGCTTAATTTCTGAACTAGAGATGCCTTAGATTTAACTTGCTCAAAAACAAAGTTTTTATCAAGAAGCGAGTGAAAAATCCCGGTTACTTTGCATTTTTGTCTAGCTGAACATTCCTTCCAGTTGAAGCCCCATTCTGTCTCCACGAACTGCTGTGTGGTTACATTTAATCCTTGTCTTCCCACAAGCTTCGGCTCGGCAATGCTAGCATCAGTAGTGGCTCGTTTATTCGAAACCACAGTTAACGGTTTATGATTTTGTCCTGTTTCGTTAATTTCGTTGATGTACCTGGTCAGCTTCAGAACTGAAGCTGGTTTCTCCGCGGAATAGACGAGAAGAAACGCGTCAGCTTTCTGAATGGCGAGTCTTCGCATAGCTGGGAACTCGTACGATCCAGAACTTTCGATTATGTTAATGTTAAACTTTTTCTTTCTATAGCAGAGCTGTTTCGAGTAACAGTCTCCAATTGTGGGAGTGTATTCATCAGACAATTCCATACCGAGAAATTGTTGAATTACCGCTGTTTTTCCTACCTCAGAATCTCCAAATACTGCAATTGTAAAAGTCTGTTGTTGTAGATGCCAGCCACTGTTGACTTTCTTCTGCATACTCTCATCCATTATTCCAAGTTTCTCTTCTCTTTTCTCTTGTGTTACTGGTAAGTTCATGGTCATTTTCACCGTTCTCCCAATGAATCCTTCGGTAAAATGTAATCAGTTATTATCCGCACAAGCTTAGTTGGTTCTGCAGGTGAGTTGTCTTTTGTGTTCACGGCGGTGAAATTTATAGCTGAGCAAATGTGTAAAAATACTACAATTTCAACAAGGGATATTTTAGGCTAAAGGTGGTTTTCCATATACAACTGGTTTCTATCTTTACGTCCTGTTTGCGACGTGCTATTTTTACGCCGTATAAAAAAACAACCCCAAGTATCTAAAATAGACTTACAGACTAGTTGTACCAAATGGTAGTGTAGTGCTGCCGAAGGATCAAAATATAACCAGATGCATGGAAAACATCAGTAATGAGTATTAAATGTAAATACACTTTAACTCTTAAGTTAAAAATATGTACAATTATAAATCTAACATAATTTGCTTGAAAGAAATACTAAACATTTCCAGTTTTCACTTTTGTTAAAGAATTATTTTTTTCAGTAGCAATTGGATATCACATACTCGCAGTACTCAACCTGGTGACAATATATTAGAGATATTTCTCAACATCACTTACATGTAACATCAAAATACCTCATTCGACAGAAATGCTTTTTAAAATATAGCAACATGCACTAAATTCCCGAACATGAGAATTAAGTTCAATTCCTCTGAAATCCATTACAAACAACTTTAATTTTGTTGCGACTGTATACAATCGAACTGAGTGCCATCCCAACACATACTCTTCAGTATCGTTTGCTAGCTGAATCAACTGAAGTTTGTAAATCTGTATACGACGTGAATATCTGAGTGAACAGCAATCGACAAAAATAATGTACTTCATAAGCAGCAGTGAAATAGAGAACACAATCAAGAATCACACCAAGCTAGCTTGCTGTGGCATGTGGATTCGCTCGCTCGATTCACGAGTATCCCATAATACCGCAAATGCATCTCCATACATGGAGTATTCCATATATGGAGTAATGTGGTAGTCGTCGGCCCGCCCGCTAGCCGGCCGGCCGGCCGGATGGATCGCAATGAATCTATGGAACATTGTGTACCCTTTCAGTACTTCATGTATGCCCCACGTTGTGTACCATACTGAAGCACTGAAAAGATTAAACCCCATTTTGTGAATTGTATTTCTGTTGATCACTGTGAAAGACCGTGAATTACTCACCCCTGGGCCCGAGTGTTTCTGCTCTACAAGTTTCCGAATGTTTTTCTCACAGTTTATAGACACTTGCAACCGTTTTATATTGCTTTTATAAAGTAGAAATATAAAGAAAATTCCCAATTTTGCAGTTTCTTCAAAATAATTCATAAATGAACAGTATTTAGTTTTGTTCATTGAATTTATAGTTCGGCTTGTCTCAGTAAACCTTTAGTTTAAGAGTATTTGCAGCAAAAAACGGCAACCGATTCTAGTTCACAAATGTTTGGCTGAGGTTATATTTGTATGTTGTATTGGAAATTTGTTTGTAAGTATTTCTAGTTATTTTATAAAGGCTAGTATGGGCAGGAACACAGGAATGTTATCGCATATAAAGAGTTTATTACACGCTTTTTTAGAACAACTTTATAAGCACAATGAGGCTCAGATCGCCCAAACTTTAACAACGATATGAACAATATGAGGCTGGGACAACTCGGAGCGACAACAAGACTCGGAGCATAACAATGTTTCAAGACGAAATATTTATTGAGAATCGTTTGGACGTTACTTAGTAATCCGAGTGTATTTTCATACATAAATGATCCCTAGGAGTGAGGTAGTATTCAGAAAAATCTAAACAAATGCCATTAAAATCCTCGTGATTAGCTTCATGTAAGCAAAGGGTTCCCTAGCTCTACTGTTCCAGAAAATATTTGCTCTTAATATACGGAAAATGCAAATATGCAAAGAAACGTGTCGCTTGAATCGTTTTCGGACCAAACATTAATACAAACATTTGTATGGAGCAGCGCTTACGCGGGAATCGAAATTGTGCGAGTACTCGCCAAAATTAATACCAATTTCAGTGTATTTAGTCGCTCAAAGACGCCTTTTAAAAGTCGCACAAATTAAAGTCGGGACAGTTTTATGGCAAATTTTGCTTTAGTTGCCTCAAATCGCATAAAGTTCACCAAAGTTACGGCGACTTTAGGTCCCAGCGTAGCGGCCTGCCTGCACTCTGCTAAGCAGTAAGCTAAGCCTGATCGTCTTGATATCTCGCCAACTCCACTGCCAATACCGTTCATATCAATCCTCGATCGCTAATGTTTAGGAGCGTGGGAAACCCCCCATTGCACGGTGTACGTAATCTTGGCTATATTCCGCATTTAATATGCGCTGGACATGGACAATCAAAGCTTTCTGTTTGTGCAAGTTGCACATTTCTCTTCTTTATAACGTATGCAAATTACCACAACCTAATCGGATAGTTTAGAGCCAGCTTGTAGCAACCTCCTTTGATGGGAGAGCGCATAATGCTCGCAGCTTGAAACGAACTTTAATACGGCGTTTAGAGCAGCCGATTCTGGACAAAGAGATTCCGAGTCATGTGCGCTTGAGCAAGATTTTGATAACAGAATTTCGTAAACTGATAGAGAGTAAAGGTAGATTTTCGTTATCATCTTGTTGTATGTTTTCTGAAACAAGATATATATTCATCTAATTCTCGACTAAATATTTACATGCAAATTTGTAGCTCTGTATATATTAACTTTGTGGCTTCTTAATCTTAATCCTTGATTACGTACAGTGAACGCGACAGCACGCAGTCGGCTAATCCGTGTCGCAATATATAAATGGATTTTCTCAAATGCATATTTGAAACCACAATGCTTTGCGCCTCATGACAGCCGCGCAAAGCATTGTGGTTGACAAAACCAAGAGTATACTTTGACCATTTCAATGGCGCCTTTGCTAGCTGCTAGCTTATCCTTGCCTGATACAAAGAACTGATAAACGAATCTTTTTGGAACTTTTGACATTTTAATTTGTCATTCAGTGATGAATGGGGCTGGGGGAGGGGGCTGCTGTTGTTACGTTAGTAATAGTTACTCTGAGACAAAAAGACTAAAAGCACTGTACGTGCGGCTCTCTTAGGAAGCTAAGGCAGTGTAATTCTTTGCCAAAAGTGATTATTAATGTTTATTATTATTAGTGCCGGGGGGGGGGGTTTATAACCTACAGGTAGGGGAGATTGCAGTTATTGGTATAATAGGTATTCTGAGAGGAAGCATAAAAACGCTGTACTAGATTATAATTTTAATTATAATCTAGTATAATCGACTACTAGTTGTCATGACAACTATTAAATTTTTCCATTTCCGACTAATTTTTCTAGAACAACATACATGATTTTATTCCGTCTGAGAAGCAATGACCATTTCTGCCATGCATTAACATCAACTCCAGACTATATATAGGTAGCAAAGCTACTACAACTGTCTGAAAACATGTTTGCATTTACATTTACATCATAACTCCTACAAATTAATAATGATTCTGTATTTTTCCTTCCATGTCGTATTGTTCTCTGTCTAAAATTAGGTTCATAGGTTCATTCAAATACATTTTCAGGGTTTCTTCTCAAAATAAAGTTCCTTGAAGATCACACACAGTGCAGTTATCCAGGTTCCCATGTGTTCCACATACTGAATGGCATTCCACTGTTCTTTTACCAATTTATCGGCTTGTAGGTCAAGTCACTATCAGTATAACCAAGTTAGTGTCCCTTTGTACCCATTGGGATTGGTTTCAACATTCAAAGCCACTCGGAAGTTCTGCATCTTTGTGAGACTGTGAATCAGATACGAAAAACAACGATTTCATCATGATATTTAGAAAGACAGATTAGGGAGAAATGACACTCTTAAGAGGGGAATCACGTCGCCATCAGTGCAAACATCACATAAAGATAGAACCAGTTCTAGATTTCCCTGCTGTTAGCGCAACGTTTGCGATTGCTCACGCCGTATACAGCAAGTAATCTTAACGGAAACATCGATAACTTTGATTTCTGACGTCGTTCCCTGCAATTGACTGTTGTCATAGCAACGAGTAGTTTGTCATAATGTTTAGTACTGCCCTTCATAGTTTGTTATTTGTAATCAATTGATTAAGTTGTCTTTGTGACATCATCAAGAAGTCCTAGAAGGTGTGTTTGTGATGTTAATGACGTCACAGCTTCAATAATTGAAATAATTACCATAAATATACATTATCGTAATGACTAGTTAAATATCATTCTATGTAAACTGTTGATAACATTCTTATCTTATACTTATACTTATCTATAATTTTGTAACTTTACAAACAACTAAAAACTGTATAGGGGAGGGGCCGGGGTGG
>JANVCJ010142366.1:0-15408 GCA_026413505.1 Epizoanthus ramosus
TACTAATATTATTATTATTATTATTATTATTATTATTTAATATATATATATATATATGCACTCCATAGCGGCGAGGTAGATGTGACAAACAGTATCAGCGGCCAGGAAAGGAGGGGAAGCGAAACTAGCGAGCCATGAAACGAATCCAATAAATGTATTAACCAACTTCAGTGGCAAGGTACTTCTATAGCTAACCGTTTTGCGAATTCTTGGTTGAACGGAAAATTTAGTAAAAAGCAATATTTTAAATTTAGTTGTATATATCACTATATGGTCAGCAGCTGCAGGAATTGCTACACTAGGGTCAATATTCTATTGCAAAGCGCTTCCAGCACTACAACTACAAGAAACTACAGGTATTGAAACCTTTAATTAAACAAATAACTGTTCTATTTGGTAATTGGTGCTATAGAGCCATAAGAATAACGTTTTAGTTGAATTACAGCCAGATTCGAGCATGAATAATTCTACTCAGACGACTAACCCGGCTCTACAAGACATTACAGCAATCGCTAAGTTTGTTGGTCAACTGATTCAGCCGACTTGGTGCCATGAACCGAATGCCAGTGCTTCTAGTAAGCGAAGGTATATCTCAACGGAGATGTTCAGAAACTGAAGCATTCTTTGAGTGTTCCAGACCTATGGCGCCGTGTCTTTTCCAAATCTAATTTCTTAAATCTGATCTTCTGAGCAGCAAATCCATTGTGTAGAAAGCGGTTGCGCAAGCAGCGTGACGTTCAGTTCAGCTTAGGGTTTCTTCGGCCCTGCAGGCTGAAGGGACTAGGAAGAAAAATTTTGTCTCTTCAGCCCCAACCCCGGCAATAAATTGTATCGTCGTGCTTCATCTTTGCCAAACATCCGAATTACATGACAAAACCGCATTTTTCGGTTGTTGAGATATAAATCGGAAAAAAGTAATAGAAAATAAGTATGGATTTGGTTTTGTCTTTAGAGCATTTTATCAGGCAGTTGAGAACAAATTTATCACCTGCAGTCTGGACCGGTAAAATACGCGTATTAAAGTCCAGTCTGTTTGGCAACACTGTAATCAGCTCGTAGAATGTTAGCCAGACAAAATATACTCATTTCCTGGAGGAGGTAACTTTGATTCAAACATTTCAGTGCAGTTATTCAGAATACATTAGAAACAACAAAAGCTGTATAAATCAAAGTCTATGTCCATGTTCTTTTTTCTATGTCTGATAACTGTCTTCCTTGTGACACAAATATGAATATGCAGTCGCTTATTATTCATGGATGCATTCATGGAGAAAAGAGTATGAACTCCTTTAGTTCTGCTCTCTGCTCTAGGTAAATATTCAAAATAAACTATTTATTGTTTACTAAATATACTTGTTCTTCGGCTAGTACGCTCTGACGGAGGCGCTGTTTCCAAAAGGAAACCACATTCAATCACACAATTTCATTTTCATAATATTAAATATTACATTATCGCTGATAGTTGAACGCAAAAGTTCCTAAACAATGAATATAAAATATACAGATAAGACAGAATTTATACCATCTGCAAAATTAAATGATCATGATTTAGCTAGTTAAAGTATGGGATTGTGTTTTACAATTCTAGTTTTTGCTCGACTCACAATCTTCACAAGAATTATCTATTAATGAAACAAGCATTTCTTATTTCTACAAGAAAATATACATTATAGAAATGACGTTATAGTAGGCAAGTTGTTCAGGCTGGATTTTAGCCTATGGGCAAGTGTGTGGTTAAATTAATTCTTCAGAGTTGGAGACGAAGTGTTTTCCCCACAAAGTATTGGCACGTTAGTCGGATTCATGGCGGGCATATATTGTACAGTATTGACCTGTGCGGTGTGATCACAAGTCATGCGTGATATTTCTACAGACACATGCACTCGTCTTTCGGGGCCAAGCGTTTCTCAGGGCGTCAGGTCAAGGGGTTTATGCCACGAGGTCGTGTATTGTATAGCGAGCTGATAAACATCACCGTGAAGGCTTTCTGTTTTGACTGCACAAAACACGAACCATTTAGAAAACCATTAGGTCACTCCAGCACCGAAAAGCGGCATTAGTGTAATGTTAGTGTACTGTCTAGGCTGGCAAAACTACACTGTTAATTTCCAAAACTCACTAAAATACTTTAATATTCTGTCGTGTGTGTGTGTGTGTCTGTGTGCATGAGGTTAATTTAGTATGCCACGGTTCAGATCGCGATATCAGCAACATCTTGATTCTTTTAATACAATGACAAATCTAGAGGAAACATATAAATAAATAAACGCAAGCCAGTTTCGTAGGAATTTTTTACCATGGTTTTTTTGCTTTTTTGAAATATGTCGTGTTGACGAATTTAAACGTGATTATCTCCACTTTACGTGACGATTTCAGTCATTCCGTGAACATATACTTGTTTTTAAGTTTTCACGTGTTAAGTTACCAGATAGTGCCAAAGTTTTTAAGTATTAATAGCGGTTCAAGTGCTGTGTCGACTCTTAAATCTCTAACAGTTACCCCTCTCGCGTGTATGTGGGAATTACTTAGTTCAATCACCTCTCACGCTACCTTCCCTCAACAGCCAAGAAAATATCTGAAAACTTTTCTTCCAGGAGCAACTTCTTATTGTACCGACTGATGAACTAGAAAGTCTATAAACACAAATATATTCACTGATATGGAGGGCAGGTCGTGTTCTTTTTCGGATCGCGTGAGGTTAAAAATACATAAGAAGATGATATCAGTGTGTGTTGGTTGAACGTCTTGCGATCGCTTTTTATAGCTTATGACACAGAACTAAAATCTTGCTTTTTCACATTTTGCGTGCACTTCTCAAGAGCTTCCGGATAATCCGTATTGCACAACTACAGCACGAGCATAAACGGTTATATTTAATAGAAACAAGGGTTTCAAGAGGCTGTAGATTATACAGAAACAAATATCACCTGAATTTTAGTTAAAGGAGAGCGAGCGAGAACGAGCGAATTTTTTGCCAACTGTATAAAGTGTGCGATTACATTTTGAATAAGTGGCGTTCTGGTAAGAGGTTTTAACTAATTCAGGGATCGGTTAGTTATAGCGGGAGCGGTATTGACACCTATTAGCAATTCCATGCTAGTTCTGACGTCGCAATTAAGTGTCGCATCAACAACAGGTTCGCACGCAAGAACGCTATATAGCCCCAAAAGGAAATTGAAAGTCTCTGCTACTAACTGAATAATTGAAAATATCCTCAAGCTCAAACGCACTAATTTAAGCGGAAAAATTCCTCGGTAAAAGGTTCCATGAAATGGCTAAACATGACAAATTAGGGTCTTTGTACACAAATCACTGAGTTCAGACTTCTCCAAGTTTTTCTTCCTCGCAGAATCAGTGCCAAAGAGAGTTTTGATTTCTCCATTATTACTCGTGGGAATAAAAGAGATGTTTTAAAAACGGATAAATTCTGAACATGTTTACCACCCGTTGCTCGAAGACCGCGTGCTTCGTTAGCCGCAAGCTACCTTTTATCCCAGCAAACTGCTTTAAAATAGACAGGAAGCGGTCACAGCTTTGTGTAGCTACAAAAACGTAAATATTTTGCCTCGTGCTGTCCCAAACCACGCCTCGTGAAATGATGCTTTTTAATTTTTTACAACGCAACAAGCAAAAGCCTTGCTTACCGGAAAACGGGGTTGTATGTGTTGACTCGAAGGAGTCGGAAGTTTACATTCAGCAACAATCTAAGCAGCAGCGAAAAGTGTTTGAATTTGATTTTACCGAACGTTTCGATTGCTCTAAAGAGAGGCATTGGTATTGCTGGCGACACCGAGTTTCCTAAACTGAAACACCATATTGATTGCAGGTTTTAAGAAGAAAATTACACTTCCGTTTGAGTACTCGGGGTTTAGTCCAATCTTGCGTGAAAGGCTTTCTTGGCGCCTAGTGTTGAAAATAGCCATTCTGTAATGTTCATACTTTCGAAATTTGATATCCGACACACTGGCGACAGTAAAATCTCAGTATCATTTGCTATAGCGGACTTCGAAATAGTGTTTGAAAAGCAAAAGCTCTGTTATTGTTTGAATTTTTAACTAACTAACGGACGGTGAAACTCCCACAGAATTGATGAAACGGGATCCCGAAAATGGTTTCCGCTTTTTAGTTTCTATAAATCCGTGTGCGAAATTACTACAGTACAGGTGTAGAGAACTTGTGTTTTGTATAAAATGTCAGGAACCCCAGCGTTAGGGTACAATGAGCCTATAAAAATAATTTTACTCAACTGTATCGTTTTATTGATTGCAGGTAATATCACCAGTTCGTCTTTATGTTTATAATTAAATTAAGGTGCCACATGAACTGAAGCGAGCAGTATATATTAGACGCTAAAACCGCGAACTTACTTATTCACGCGCAAAGCAGAATACAATTGCAAAAGTCAATCAGTGTACTCCCTTTCTAATTTTCAGGCCAGTGAGATTTAATATGCTTTAACCTTTTAATAAATTTCGGAAAAATCAAATTAACCTCCAAAATGAACTAAAGTGGTGACAGACTGGAGAAGATTATGTTTTTTGTGCACTCAAAGCACGCGAGAAAGCAAGCAAAATGAATGAAACTTCTCTCTTACAATTTAATCAAATTCAGTCTGGATTTGTAATGGGTCCACTTATCCGTTACCCGTGCATTGTTAAAAGCGGTTAGCCGTTACTAAGAACTACTTTCCACAAAGTCGACATGAAAGAATAGCAAATGTAAACTGAAATTTCTTTGTTGTCTTTTAGTCTCGCTATTATTGAAACTCGCAGCTCAAACGCCAAATCTTGAATATGTAACGCCAGTCAAATTCGCTTTAAAAATTAAATTCTATAAACAACAAACGCAAACATAAACGATGTAGGAATACTGAACAGATTTTTTTTTTACAATTTTGTATTGTAAGTCTTCTATAGCTTATTATTATGAAATGGACTCGCTTCAAGGGAATAGGCTAATTGCTCGCTTTCTTAGTTACACTAGAATTCACAACGGTTTGCTGGTTAGTAATTTACAATTCCATTATGAACAGAAATAAGTCGAGGTTTTGTTTGCTGAGAAAAATAATTGCCATCCATCCTGTGACCACTCCTCTTGCGGATTAAAGTATCATATGTATAAATCTGGAGTTGTTAGTGGAAAATTTCCTTCCCAGCAAGACGTAAATTCCTATCGCTAAATTCAAGCACAGGCGTTGAGTCACACGCGGAAGAGAAAGTTTAGCGCACTCTGGAACAAATCGAGACGTGAATTCAGCATTGTTAACTGTTTGTTGTTTTTTGATTTCTATTGTCCAGCGGTGTTCTACTTGATTGCGCCCAAACAAGTGATTGATGGACGCTGTACATTATAAATTAATTAACATTGTTTGCAGCGTAACAATATATCGCGGGATCACACCCCTGGCACGGTAGAAGCCCAGCCGCACAAACGACGTAACGGTCTGAGGAGCGAGTAAGAGGCTTTACTCGGAGCAACACCAGATATACGATTACATTATATTAGTACTTGCGTGCGTTTAACTCGATAGACGCATACCGACCCGAGACCTCGGAGGCCAACACACAAGAACACTCCCGTACAACAAGCACGAACATTTTCCCATCAAAGAACGATTCATTTCTCAGCTTGAATTTCGAAGATTTATCTTCTTATCAGAGAAAACCATTTACACTGCGCGACAAGATAAAGAACTTGAGATGCCTAAATCATTTCTGGTAAAGAAGAAGAAAGCACGATTTTCCTCAACATCTGAGGGAGAGCTTCTGGAAAGGAAAGAATCGAGACAAGAATTTACACACGGTAAGCAAATTTCTCTGCTGATATGAATTTAAAACTTTCTTTGCCTGACCTCCAAAGCCCGTAATTTCACTTGCAGTTTCTTTTTATATTTCCTGTTGTCTCATATAAATATATACGATATACACCGTTATCAAGGCTTGTGACATCGCATTACAGATGTTTTAAAAATGCCATGAACTGTGTGCAATGTAACGGTCCGGAAATTCTTACTTTTGAGTTATTTGTTGCATTCTCGCCAATGTCCTGTTCTTTTGGACAGTTGGATTTTCATTGCGGAAAACAGTTTAGAAGTTGAGAAAGAGATTGAGAATGTATGGACCTAACTCCTTAGGGGTTCCGGAGACATGTTTAGAACAATGGGTATATGTTACTCTCGCCAGTAAACCGATCTTTATCTTTAGGCCTTCAAAATCACGATATTTGAATTACTGTTTTCCACACGTAAACTTGAAGCGCCGCACGGCAAAATCACCATCAACAGCACAGATCGCGAGGAATAAACGGAGTTGTCGGGCCCAGGGGAAGCGAAGCCATCGTTTTGGCTACAGAAGAATGGAGTTTGCTGAGGCCGACATTCGATAGGTGTTTGTACGATGCATATTACGTTAATGTTTATACTGAATGCTCACGAAAAGAACGCTAGACTCGGTCACGAAAATCGATTTTCTTCTGCTGCAGGAAATTAAGCTGTGGACGTTTCTATGCATTTTGTGTTGTGCTTAATTTATTGTCTTGACAGTTTGTTTTAGTTTGGTTTGTGTTGATACGGTCAAAGAAACATCTGAGTGTATGACTGTGTGTTTCAAAGTAATCGCTAAAAAGAATTCAACAATGCATATCAACTTGTGATTCTTATTCAAATTTGCTCTGTGTGGCCCTAAACGACGTCTCACAAAAGCCCTAATGGGTAGATCAATTGCAAGACAATAAAAGTTTTGTATAACGTTTTAAGGGGTACCGCAGGCTAGCACAAAACATAACAGAAACTATAGAACCTGTTATGTTATTTCAAGAGCTTAAAGAAATTAGCTTTTTTTCTTTTCCTTACGATATCTTAGTAACCCGTACAACTTTCATGACTTTGCCTTTCCGAGAAGCCAAACTACAAAAATCAATCAAACTTGCGGTAACAATTAGAGTTAATTTAAATTTATGTAAATTTCTTTCACTGTTAAATGCCGTGCTTTTCAATTCGTGGTACCTTTTCTCGTGGTTAGCCAAGTTGACGAGCAAATTGATTCGGAACTGTCAAGTCCTGTCGTGTTTAGAAGTGATTATTTTAAGAACAAAAGTAGCTACATCGCTTGCCCGCTCGTGTCGGCACGATTCAGTGAATTTTACTCTCTTTTTGTTGTTCGGGTCAATAGTGGGAGGAGAAAAAAATAACACCCTGCGATTTGTTTCGTAACAAGTGCTTTTTCTTTCGACCCTTAGGGATCATTAATGCTATGTGCGAGTCACGGGAAAAGAACAGATGTTTATATCGACTGGCGTCTTCAGTTTCGAAATTGTCAATTTGTGTTACGTGCGATGGCTTGTCTTCCCGCCTGGAAACCTTGAGAAATGTATTGATGCCGCAACTATTTCACTTGCTCGCGATGAAAATTTTGTTTGACATGGCCGAGACAAAACAGAAATGATTTTAAAAAGCGAATTTTAATGTTTAAAAGCACTAGAATCATTTGAGCTCTGATCGATACGGGTTGTCAATCGATCTCAGACACGATGGCTTCCTAGAGAAATTAAGAGACTTAAGAACGTTTACTTTTGGGTCAAATTTAATAGAATTTTAATTTCACGAAACATGGCGGGTAAGGTTTCACTTATTTCTTTTAGTTCTTTTAATTAGCTAAATTTAAGGAGTAGTTTCCCTCAGTTTTAGATCAGTGACTTTGTGGTTTAAATTAATTAAATTACACTTACAGGAGAAGGCTTCCTGCTAAAATTAGATTTTTTTACCAAATAATGTTTTACATGGCTCTGTGAGAGATTCTGGAAAAATGTGCTTTCCAAATCAGGCTCAGATTGAAATGTCTACCAAGCGAACGCAATATTTCCGATGTATTTTTGTTATTTCCCTTCGTGCGTCAGAACCTTTTAACGGTGAAACTAAGATGACCAGATTTTTTTATCGAACGAATGAGTAAATATAAGTTAAAGAAAGATCGGAAAATAGAATAAAAACATGAATCGATATCATAGTTTCATTTTCTTGTTACAAGTGTAGGATTGAGATCAAATACAAATGTAAAATTTGTTACAATGATAATACATCACAGCTTTTCCCGAACAAAAATCGTTTATTAAGTCTGAACTAATTTCATTCCCCAGTAGTTTTCTCAGCTGGAGCAATCACTAGCGTTTAAACACACGTTTAACTAGCAAGTTGCAAGTGAATAAATATCGACATTTTGTGCACTGAATTAATCTAGCTACATTTGCTAGGGCTTGATCAATATTTGACTTAGATCTAAAGATTGAAATGAAAAGCACAAAAACTTAAATTTGAAGTTGTAATTGCTTTTAGAAACCCATTTGAAAAGAAATCTTTTTGTTAAGAATGTCAAATAAATTCGATTTAGAATTTGGTTTTGCACAAACTAATCCATTACCTCTTGAGCTCGATCTTGTACATCACAATATTCAGTAACATTTTATTTTACAAATGTTTTTGTCTTCACGTTGTCAAATCGGTTCTTTGACAAAAAATCATAAATGACCTCTCTCCGTCTCACTTCCTCGTATCTTGACGGACCTTACTTATTCTATCTTTCACACTTGCATAATGTTTTCAGTTCAAGTCAAAGTTTCATTTTCGACATTATTGGGGGGACGGCTATCTCGACTTTTAAATATAGAAAGTTAGGTTTGAATGTATTATCACAACTCATAAACTGTTTATGAAATATAAATTGTAAACGTATTCATTTAATATTTACTCAAGGGCTAAACACAGCGTCCATTTTGTAAGTTCGCAGAAACTTATTTCCCACAGATATACATAAAGTCCCAAGTCTCTTTGACAGTTATCAGATCAATGATGACATTCGGGCTCTCGTGTTTGTTCGAGAGAACTTGTCATATTGTAACATAAAGTAAACGTCAAAGATGACAACTTTAGCCACAGAAGTAGCTTATGCCGAGTGATTGCTTGGAAAATGTTGTTATGCTATTTTCGTTTCTTAACACACGAAATATCACCATTGTTCTTAATTAAAAATATGCTGTGACACGAATACTCAAGTCAAAGCAGGTTGCTTCAAGACTTAACCACTTTTCCCCCTAGTTTTCGCAATCCTTGTTTGGTAAGTCATTGTATGTCTATTTGGGGGTTAAATTTTGAATGCAATGCATTTGTTCAAAAATATCGATTTCTACGCACGAACTGATAGAGGACCGTCGAGGAATGATCGCACGAATTTTGTTGCCTTTGTCCTTTTCTTTTGGTATATTGGAGTGTATTGAAGAACAAATCAAATTTCAATTTCCTTTCTGTACAACAGAAGGTTCTTATGAAAGTTGTAGCGGTTGTAAACAAAGGAAATGAGGTACATGCATAACCTTTGGATTACACTGAACTCCCAGAAATGATATTCTTAGCAAAGTAACAAAAATCAATCGTTTTATCAGTCATCCATTTTCTAAGTCTAAAATTCTATATAGCCCCACTACTTACTAGTTAGCCCTGCCACAATTTGCACACTTACTTTTCATTCTTGCGAATTTCGACAATGTAATTCTATATACAAACACGTCCAACGGTCGATGTTACCTTCTAGATGTACTTTCTACATCTGAGTAATAAGCGAACTTTCGATATATCTCTAAAAATACCCATACTCTACTACACTGTTTTCGCTAATTCAGTTAAGTTAGTTTTACTTTATATACGAGTACTGTTTACAGAGCAAGCGTTTCTACTTAGAAATCAACTATCAAGGGAAAAGATATATTTTGCAGAGTAACTGGCCAAAACGCACCCGCTATCGTTAGTCCAAGAACAATAACTACCTCAGAAAACTTTGTTTTGGTTGTAACGCTGAGCAACACTTGTTTAAACACGTTTTCTTTACTTCCGATAACATCTCTACGGAGACCGGAGTTTATTATAAATTTGTGCATTCGGCACATGTTTACCTTATTCCAAGTAAAGGCACAGAAAATAGTTGGTAAATTATGTTCAGTTTCAATAAATGAAATCGCCATTTTTGTAGAGCTATCAAGGTTAACTTTCCTACATGCTTTCTTTATTTTGCCTTCTTCTGATAAGAAAACAAAAATATTTAAGAAAACAAAGCTCGAAAGCTCTTCTGTGTTAAAAGGTTTCGGTTTTCTTCTAATTATAGTCAAAGAAAATATATTTCTTTTCTTTTCATTATTTTCAGTCTGTTCTATCTTTCTTTCTTATGATGTATTCCCAAATTCAGCAGTAAAGCTGTTACTACTATATAAATTATGACACCACGGCTATTGCCTTATCCGCTTATACTAACTACAGTAAACGAAAACAAAATGTTAGCTAACATGATTTTATATAACCTTATTTGACAAGTTTTATGTATGTTGATCACTTTTCATGTTTTCAAAGCCTCATTTCCCGCACATAATTCCTGATTTTCTCTCTCAGATAGAGTACGTTAGCAAGATATTCGGCACAAAGTCGCACACTCTCGTTCCAAATAAGTACAAAACAAATAAACATACCTTCACTTTTCATGCAACTACGTTTAGACATTTGCCGCAATTTCTTTACGATTATACTCGAAATCTAACTCTAAGCCTGGCCATACACAAATTGAATTATTTTTTTCTTTGTTTTCTGCAGATACGTCTTCAGGTTTAGAAGATGGTGAAACCACAGAACAATCAGAGGGAGAAGATCAGATGAGAGAAGAAAAGACTGAAAATGAAAATGAAACTGAATCAGAATCTGAAAATGATGAAGAAGAAAAGTACACGAGAGAAGAGTGTGATTATGGTATCCCTTCCCCTCGATCAGAGAGCCCGGAAAGTCCCAGGCAAACACGAGAGTATGAAAGCGCCTTTCATAAACACAGCGGAAACGCGGCAAAAGAAATTAAGGAAAACCCCGTCTCTGGCCTTGGCGGGTGTAACGAATGCTGGTGGAACAGTCTGGCCGCTCGTCTGGAGTCGCAAAACCTTCCTCCCCCTCCTAAACTGATCCGCGCGCCAGTATCAAAGCCTTGCCCTATACCCCGCCAGCGTCTTCACTCCATATTACCTCACAGCTTGCAACCACTCACAAGCAACTACGAAATTGGAAATTACCACCACTACATACCCAGAGCGCCACTACAAATACAGATTCACACCCCACACACGAATGGGGCATATGACATCGAACTCTCACCCGTGAGTTGCTCGGGGATTTCACCTTACGGTCAGCAAGATTCGAGAAGTCCTTTCTATATCCCGCCCCAAGCCGTACTCAGTCAAATTGAGCGGGCACATAACTCAGGTCTGAAACAAACTAGAAAGCAAGAGGTCCAGAAGGAGGACTGTAAATACAAATGCGAGATCTGCAACAGCTCCTTCTCACTGCAGCGGCTTCTAAATCGCCACATGAAAACCCATTCGTTCTACAAGCGCTATCAGTGTCAGTTCTGTGGCAAAGGCTTTAACGACACTTTTGACTTAAAACGCCACATCAGAACTCACACGGGAATCAAGCCGTTTAAATGCGACCACTGCGACAAGTCGTTCACGCAGCGATGTTCGCTGGAGGCGCATCTGACGCGAGTTCACGGAGTCGTACACAAATACGGATTCCGTGAAAGAAGATCGAAACTTCATGTCTGTGAAGACTGCGGTACTACTTTCAAAGATAACAGCGAATTCATGAAACATGTGGCACAGTTCCACCCAGCCACTGAGAAACTGCTGAGAGCCAGAAAAAACAGTTTTGCAAGCAGGATAAAATTAGTATAAAAAAATCAATTATGATTGAAAAAAATCTGCTTTATACAACTGACAAGCACAGAACTTGGGATATTATAATTTTATCTTTCTCTTTAAGATGGGATTATATTTTTTTACGAATAAGGCAGGAGATGTAACGATGAAGCTGCCGAAACCAATCTAATAGTTAAGTAAAGAACGCGTGGGGACAGTTAGAAAGATAAAAGCGTGCTTGGACCGGGGTTATCAAATTTGGGTATTTGAAGATTTAGATTAGACAAACTGTTGGCAAGCGCCACTTAAATTTGGCTCGCTATGCTGTTGTGTTGAAATCTGTTTTTGAGATACGTGTATGCTTGGCTCACTAATTACCACGTGTATTATTAAAGGAGAAAAATGTCTTGGCTTCAAGAAAGAGAAAAACAACTCTACTCTATTGTTTTTTTATCGAAATTTTCACCTCAACATAACAATGTATCGTAAACATAGAAAGCTCAGTAATACATTCCAATACGTTTTTATTAGTGTTAAACATTTTCATTAAAATGTGTCGGACCACTTTCGTTTGTGGTGTAAAAGCCGACAGTGCATATACATATCCAGGCAGTTTTGCTTATAGTAACGTGAATTCATCAACAACTTGATTCGTTATCAAGTAAGAGACTTAATGTTTGACCTGGAAGAATATCACAAGGGGTCAATTTTAAACACCGAAGGCTTGATAAACCATTCAAACGAATCTTTATATCTTTCATCAGGCACTTTAGCAAAGTATATTTCGTGAAACCTTTGTCCGTGTTTGTGCGGCATTTTATGTTCAAACAAAGCACAAGTGTACAAGATGTAAATTCTTTGTGAAATGTTTCCTAATTGAACTAAAATTGCTTTACAATTAAGCCGCTGGCTCGTTTGCGAGCTCTTATCTTATCTCATGTTAGCGAAAGAGACACAACAAACACTACTAAATCTAATCTTTGAATGTCTAAATTGAGAGGGACTCAACTTTTTGAGCCTGTATGTCTCGCGTTTTAAAGTTCACCATCGATATTGATAACACTAATTCATCTTCGATGAGTTTGTTTTGAACTTAGTTTCTTCATTTCTAAGACATTCCAAATATTTTATCAATTCAGGAATCTTAAAATATCTTTTCTTCGGGCGTTTCAGTTATAAAAAACCAAACTGTCCACAATTTCACAAAACACCCCGTTAACCGAGAATAAGCAGATTTGATAGATTTTTAACTTGTCGTCAGTTTACGCCAGTGACAGATTCATTTTTAAAGCATGGTGTTCAGTAATTGCTGCATCAATTGAATAGATTCCAATGGATATGAAAGCCAGGATTGCATGGAAGCAGGTGAAGATACGACACTAAGTTTATGAATGGAAAATTAACCTAAATTTGGTCACTTTTTAGCGACACAAAACTAATTAAAATATCCGCATATACCAGAACAATAAACATTTTGAAAACACGGCCAGGAATGCGATTGTCGTGAACTCAATTTTGTTGAAATTCCCAAACATTCGCTTCAGTTAACCTTACGACTCGGGTTAAGCAGTGAGAAGATGCGACTGTTGCTCAAACTATATCATTGCTGTAGCAATATTTTCAATATTCTTTCCGAATATTACACTACAAACACGCTGCAAAATAATTGTCGTAAGAAAATTCTTGTGAAATACAAATCTATTTTTGACGACCTCTAAAATCTCCTTCAAAAATACTCATTGCATGATCCTTCACAAAACAAGGAATTCAAATTTGATTAAGATGTACCGTTCCTTAATTGGCTTATTTCTGAAATCAGATTTAATATATCTTATCGCCTCATATTATCTTATTATTATAGTTTTATAGCAGGATAGAAAGTTTTCGATTAAAGCCGTTTTGTTTAAATTTCGGGTGTATCATATTCGATGAGACTGAATGGATCGAAATATTAGAATGAAATGACGTGCCTATGACTGGCGGGCATATTTTAATGTATAATACATTGCAATCTACCATAAGTTATTTTTTTAGATTCTTGTATTTTCATTATCAGTCATAAGTTGAGGATTATCTTGCATTATCCAGATTGGCGCCAACTAACTGAATATATCAGAGGAAATGTAACCCCAAGCTTGGTAGAGCTTGCCTCTGGCGAAGTGTAATAAATTATTAATTGAGTTTCTGTCTCAAGAAATTAGCTTTAATGTATTGGTTCTCCCAATCAGTTTGGGAGGTGGGTAAACAAGATTACCGCGTGGAGGTTTTTTACATTAAGATTATTTCAATCTGCAGTTACGATTATTTCAGTGTATAACACATCACATTACATTATTTATGTGATGTGACGTGATGTGATATGATATGTTATGATATGATATAGTATGATAAATTAAATATGATATGATATAATATAATATGTGATATGGTGTGATTTTAAGTAATATGATATGATATATGACGTGATACAATACCATAAGAACTTATATGATATGATATGATACGATAACGGCGATATATATCATATAATATGATATTATATCATTTGATGTATCATATCATATCATATATCATATACCATATATCATATATATCACATCATGTCATATGATGTCCCATCTCATCACATCACATCGCATCACATCGTATCGTATCGTATCGTATCATATCATATTATATCATATCATATTATATCATATCATTTCATATCATATATCTTATCATCCCCTAAACTGGTTACGACTAGATCACAGTCCTAATATCCGATGATCGCACCACTGTCCTGATATCCCACGATATCACGAACATTTTGCCCCTTGTTAACACACGACAGAAAAATAACGAGAAAAATGTCTGCTGTATATTCATGGATACTCGCTTCCACGAAGAAAGAAAACGTGACCAGTCATGCACATCCGTAATTCCCGCCAAAATTTGTCGGTTGCAGTTGATTCTGCTGGCAGGCGCGGGAAAAAGTGGAGTGCGCGGCGCGTGGTCGGCGAACGAACTCATGATCTCCCCAGTGTAGAAAGAGACACTTGCTGTGCTAGCACGAACCGAAGGCGAGTGTTTCTACGGCTTTTCATATTCACCAAACTTGCACAAGTGTTACATAACTCATTGGAAAACACATGAAATGTTTTCCATTTCCTTTATAAAATAAACGAAGCAATTATACTCAGAATCAATTTAAATGATTTCCATCGAGCTATGGTAAACGTCTTTCAACCAATCAGAGCACGTGTTGTATCTAACTTATTTCATAAAGTGCATACAATAGTCTAGGCACCTTCAAGCAGCTGTTTACATGGATTCATTAATTCATTCACTCATAGTTGTAGTTGTAGTAGTAGCATAGTTGTAATAATAGTAGTAGTAGTAGTAGTAATAGTAGTAGTAGCAGTAGTAGCAGTAGTCGTAATAGCAGTAGTAGTAGTAATAGTAGCAGTAGTCGTAATAGCAGTAGTAGTAGTAGTAATAGTAGTAGTAGCAGTAGCAGTAGTAGTAATAGCAGTAATAGTAGTAGTAGTAATAGTAGTAGTAGTAGTAGTTGTAGCAGTAGTAGTAGTAGTACTGAGAAGTAGTATAGTCGTAGTAGTAATAGTAATAATAGTAATAGGGAAGTGTTCAGCTGAGTTTTATTATTGTAATTTTTATTGTCTGATTTCTCATTTTATATATATATATATATAT
>JANVCJ010142477.1:0-15403 GCA_026413505.1 Epizoanthus ramosus
CATGATGGGGGGCGGACACAATTTTTTCTGCAACAAATTTTTTCTGTAACAAATGTAGGAAGGATCTTTCAAAAATATACATATCGAAAATATAATGCACCAACCCTCCCCCCCTCTAATTAATGACCGGTCCATAAGCTTATAGTTTAAATATGTAAATTAGGGGTAATGACTCATATTTTTAGCTTATAGATACCTATTATTGTTATTCTTAATATTGTAATTGCACACGCCCATTGTAAATCAGCGCTTGTTGATATGGGCTAGTGTGGCTAAAATTAAGTTGATCTTGATCTTGATCCTAACCCCCACTGTCAAGAAGCAACCTTCGACTGGGGGGAGGGGGGATAGCAAAACATATTTGCATGCTAGCAGTATCCGAATTTAATGCACAGATCTACAGCTACTGTAAAGATGACATGCATAATTTAGCTCAACATTTTTTTTTGTCCACTAAAACGACTTTCAGTATGGGAAAACATGCATGCCAGTTGCTCAACAAAAGTGATTTCAACTGATGTGACCTTTTTTGTATGAGATACATCCAACATGAATGCTAAACTTTAGAAACACTGATTAACCGAACAAATTTAATCTAATTTAACTGGAACTGTTAACTTCTCAGTATAAACTGAAAAAACAACATTCAGAGTAACAACAGCTGAAAGTGTTCACTGTGACATTTTCTTGATGAGAGCAAGGACAAGATTTTGTGTTACTCAGATTTTCCATCATCTGTTTCATCTGTACCTGTTGCGGTTTCTGTTGCTCAGCCTGAATCTGCAGTTCTTGTCTTTTCAGTTATAGCTCTTCTTTCCTCAGACCAGTTTCTTCAGCTCTCTTCTCTGCTAAGTACTTGAGTGGATCAGAAGTACTTCTTCTTTTCCTTCCTCTTCTAGCCACAGTCTAGCATATTCCCTTCATCAGCCACTAGTCACTTTTGCGAGGGCAGGGCGTTACCAACCCTGCAGTCTTTAATATAGTGGCCTGCTCTCCTGCACCTAAAACAACGGTAATTAGTGTTCAGTTTCTTGTCAGGGGAAGGATTGTCAGTTAAACCACCCGAATTAGGGTTAAACTCAACCTTCCTCCTCGCTGCCCCTCGATGGTAAGACCCTCCATGTGCACGAGTCTTGTTCTGCTTCTTATCCTATGCCTGCTCTGCTTCCTTTCGAGCTGATTTTAACCTCTTAGCTTCTGTGTCATTACTGACGAGGGGGTCAGACTCGAACAACTCAACCACATCCAAACTGTCCCTATCTGCGATACAAATCAGTTTGTTGCACTTGTCCAAAAGAGACATACCTTCTGTGGCTAGGGTTCCTATATTGTCCGTACTAGACGTTTCCACCTTCGCTGCAATCTGGGAAAACGTTACTTTGACCTCCTGGTTAAATTTGAATTGCCTTTTATTCCCCTTCCACTTCCATGTGTGATCACCAGAATCGTCTTCCTCCACTTTTCGCTTCAGGGATCTCACCTCATCTTGAATCTGTGACAACTGTGTTTGTTTGGTCTGCAGGGAATCCACTAACTGCTTCACCTACACTGGAGGAGAACTTGAGCGGGACAAGTGAGATGAATGGCTGCTCTTATGGCGACTTGGAGATCTTTCTGGTGCTTTGCTCTGTGAACGGCTTCGATTTTTTTATGTTCCGGGCTACTCAACCTGTAATGTTGAGCAGGTGAACGATGGCTGCGCCCAGAAACAGTGTGGTGGCCACGTCAACCCCAAGCCAATGTGGAAAAACTAAGCAAGGAGCTGAGGTTTGGTCTCTGAAAGGAGACCACAATGACTGATTTAATTGATCACTTTGCTTATAACCACTATGCAAACTACAAACTCGCACGTTTGCACTTGACAGAGTAACAATCAACACACTCGGAGGAATTAAGGAAACTATTTATCAGCTCTTTGGCATTCCACTTCACTTCATTTAGCCGCAGATAAATGAACCATTGATAAGAATTAATTCATAACGAAACTAGAACATGGTTACATATAATAATAATAATAATAATAATAATAATAATAATAATAACAACAACAACAACAACAACAATAATAATAATAATAATAATAATAATAAAACCTTTATTAATGTGTCAACTAAAATAGCAGTTCAAACCACTAAATGGGGACACCTAAAACTATATACTGAAAACTGATAACTACAATTATATGTAAGCAAAAATAAAGAATAAAGATAAAAGGAACTATATACAAAATGCACAACCCCCCCCCCAAAAAAAAGTCTATGTATATCATCTATATGTATAAAATAAAACTCTTGATTTTATCAGCTACACAGAAGGTAGTGCATAAGGTTAGTGCATAAATGCCTATAAGTCCCGTTTCAGACGTCGAACTTTTCATGCGCCAAATGTAGTGCTAATTAATGAGCAAATGCATTGTTATAACTCATTAGCATTAGATTCCGTGCATGAAAAGTTCGACGTCTGAAACGGGCCTTAGAGTAAATTATCTATACTCTAAATAATGTTATAGGAATTATTGAGAAAAGTACCTATATCTTTTGATTCCTAGTTGTTTACGTTTTTGTTTTTGTTTTGTTGTTGTTTGCCAGCTGCATAACCTGCTCTTTTATATATAATCTCTAAATGTAAAGGTGCCTGACTCAATTAACTGTCTCTGGTTGTTTCAGGTACCCTGCACTCAAATTATTGTTATATTGTATTGTACATGTTCAAAATTCGTCCTTGGAAAATCCCTATTTCAAAAAATTGCACCGAAAGCTAATTCTAACACTAAAATTGTGTTTTCGTTAATAAGCTTGTTAGTTGTAGACATGTTTTTCTTATGATCTTTACTTATGTTTGTTTAACGACTTGACCACTCATCAGTGGACGGAGAGCCTCAAACGGTTCTAGACCATACATTGGAGGTATCTTTTGTTTCTGCAGTCAAAGTAGAGCAAGACAAGTTGTCGAAAACATGTTTGGCATTATTGCAAATCATTAGATGGTCTTTCTAAAGTCTATACAGCTATCTCCTGATTTTGTAGGAGATATAGTTCTAGCAGCACTTACCCTCCACAACTACATGTATCTCCAAAGTGTGTATATACTTTCCAAGGTAGTTAGTTGATGCAGAAGATCCATTGACGGGAGACCATATTCCCGGATCATGGATGCAAGATAACCAGTCCTTGGTTTCCCTGAACACACTTTCTTCTTGGCACAACTTTTCAGTTGATGCCAAGAATGTAAGAAACAGTCTGAAAAACTATTTTGTAAATGCAGGTGCAGTTTCCTGGCAGTGGGAAAAGTGTCTTTTGACTTCAACAAAAGATAATGAAAACAGTAGTTAAGATTTTGAGAGTGAAGGGGAGGTGTGAAGAGTTCATCAAATTGTGTTCAAAATGTTACCCCCGTTGGGGTAGTAACATATTCTGGCTGGTGTTTTGTGGCTTTTGTAATTGAATATTATAGTTATAGCTAGAATTTAATAGGGTTTTGTTTTGGCCCAGGATATTTTTGGATCTAATTTCATCCAAGGTTAAATCAGTTGCAAAGTAAGTCAAGAGCTAAATTCGTCAATTTGTCAATTACTTGCCGAGAGACTGAACTTATGCATCGAGATTTAGCTAGAACTGTCTGCCACATTCAACAAACTCTGCGGAGCCCGCGCTATTTAAACCCAACGTCTCTTAGGTGACTGGGTCTTTGTACAGTTCTACCGGATCGAGTTATATAATGTTCATTGTCATTGGGTCTGTTTGGCAGTGGGTGGTTGTGAACAGTTGGCTGATCAGGATCATTGGCAGTGTCGAGGAAGTCCATGAAATCACAGTTTGTAGAAGGAATCAACGGTTCTCTAGTCAACATCAGATCTCTTCTGTTTCTTCGAAGTGTTCCACCATACGTAGTATGAACGAGGTGAATTCTTGACAATGTCAATTATTTTTCCCTTTGTTGGCTACGAATGTCCATTGTGGATTCGTACTGGGTCATTTAGGTCAAGAGGGGGTAGATCCTTGGTGCTGGAGTTATAATACTTAGTTGAGTATGTGGTGTCCAACATGGTAGTTTTGTCCTGTTGTGTAGCAGACGGTCTTAGAGTTCTTGGGTTGCGCTGCATAAGCTTGAATGCTGGCGAAGGTGTGCCATCAAATACAGGAGTTGTTCGGAGCTTTAGTAACGCTAAGTAAGGATCTGTGTTGTCTTGAAGTGCCTTTTTCAATAGGCGTTTAACTGTCTGTATAGTGTGTTCAGCCATACCGTTGCTTTGGGGGTATCTGGGACTTGATGTCAGGTGTTCAAAGTCCCACTGTTTGGCGAATGTTGCAAACTGATAAGAGGAATATTGCGGTCCATTGTCAGATATGACTACTTTGGGTATCCCGTGACGTGCAAAGTTGGCTTTAAGTGTGATGTAATAGTTGAATTAAGTGTGTCTGGCAGGAGACACACTTCAAAAAACTTAGAGTGGTAATCCAATGCATGAAGAAAATTCTTATTGTTGAAATGGAAAAGATCATTGCCTACTTTTATCCATGGATTATCTGGGATCTCATGCAGTATAAGGTGCTCTTTTTGCTATCTGTTCATGTTTTCTAAACATATACTACAATTCTCTACCATTCCTGGCCAGAACAAAGCTGCTCTTGCTGTAGCTTTAGACTTTTCTATACCTAAGTGACCAGCATGGATTTGTTTACGCATTTCTTGGCACATTGCTCTTGACCGTAGAGAAAGTCATTAAAGCGTTTGTGTGCAAAAACAATACTGAGTATTTCTTGCTCAATTTGTTAGTAATTACATTCTGCAGATGTCATGGAACGGATTTCAAATGCTATAGGATACCAATTATCATTATGTTTCTGCTCCAGAGTTGCTCCTAAACTGCTTTTACTCGCATCGGATGAAACTTTGATCGGCAATGCGGGATCAAAGTATTTTAGTACAGGGCTGTTAGTAACCATTGACTTTAATTGAGAAAAGGACTGTTGCTGGGGTGTGTCAAAAGACCAGTCCTTGTTTTTCTCTTGCAGCTCTCTTAGCAGGGCAGTAATGGCAGACAGATTTGGAAGAAATTTTCCAAGATGCGTTACCATACCGAGAGACCGTTGAAGATCTTTTTTAATTTTCGGACCAGGCATATTACAGATTGGTGAAACTTTCTAGGGATCTGGCTTTATGCCTTCCGCCGTTAGCAAATGACCCAGATAAGTTACTTGATCGACTCTGAAGGTGCATTTAGATGGATTCAATTTAAGACTGCAAGAATGTATACGAGATAACATAGCACAGAGTCGACTATAGTGAGATTCTTTGGTCACGCTCCATATAAGAATGTCATCTTGCACGTTAGCACATCCTTCCACTCCATCGAGGATTTAAGTAACTTCCACTTGAAAGATTTCACTAGCGCAATTAACGCCAAAAGGAAGACGTTTAAAGCAATGATGACCAAATGGTGTGTGAAATGTGAGCAATTTGGAACTTGCGTCGTGTAGTTTAATTGCCAGTATCCAGATGATGTGTCTCGTTTAGAAATATATTTTGCACTGGCCATTCACGCAATTATGTCTTCAGCAGTTGGCAATTGATAATGATGGCGTTTGATGGCCCAACTAAGGTCACGAGGGTCGAGAGAAACACGCAATTTTCCGTTCTTCTTTTCGACTATCACAATATTTGATAGCCAATCAGTCGGCCCTTCAACCTTATCAATGATACCAAGGTGCACCATGCAGTCTAACTCTAACTTAAGTTTATCACGCAAAGCGAAAGGAATTTTTCTAGGCACTTGGACTACTGGAGAAACATTCGAATCAACTGTAATATGGTGTAACTTAGATTACCTAATTCTCCAAAGCAGTCACTATATTCCGTAATTAAATCTGAGTACTTACATTCTACAGTCATTACACGAGATACAAGGTTCAATTTCTTGCATGTGCCCAGTCCAAGGATTGGCACAGAGTTCATTTCAGCCATAATGAAGAGGGTGGGCACGGTGTTGTCATTATTCTGCAGGTTTACAAGACATTTTCCGGCAACAGGGATTGACGTCCCATTGCAGGCTGTGAGTTTTACTCTTGTTGGGTGTCAGTAGTTTTGGCTTTTGGCAAAAGCGAAGGTAAGCTGATTTCGGGAGAATATTCACCTGGCTACCAGTGTAGAGTTTGTACTTGATCATGTTGCCGCTTGTTTCTAGGCGAACCAACCATTCGAGATCCAATTCTTCTACGTTCACCGCATGCTCCTGGATGCTGGGACTGTTTGGGTTGGCATCTGTTACAGCACTGACAAAGAATTCCGGTTCCGATGAGAAAGAGTCAGACTGAGAACTGCTCACCTCACGAACAGTCATGTCCTTTGGCTTTGTTGGCGTGCCACTGCCAGTGTTTCTCAATTTGGGTGGTTGTTGTGGGCAGTATTGTGCAAAATGGTGTAGAGATCCACATGTGTTACAACGTTTGTTGTATGCAAAGCAGCTTCCACGCTTGTGACCACGTCCACAAAAACGGTACTTTGCGAAGAATTCTGCTTTTGGAGTACATGTATATTGTGGGCCTTGTGGACGAGCGTTGATTGCATCAACTGGGTGGGGTTTGGAATGCATTAACTCTGTGGCGTGTTTTCTTGTTTCTTCTGCTGCTTGTCCAAGCTGTACCGCCTTTTCTAAGGTTAAGTCCGTTTCTCTAAGATATCGCTCACGGAGTTTGCCGTCAATAGTCCCGCATACAATTCGATCTGTGATCAGAGAGTTCTTCAGATCACCAAACTCGCATTCAGCGGCGCGTTTCTTCAGATTGGTGACAAACTGGTCGAAGGGTTGTCCTTCCATTTGATTATAAGAAGAGAACTGATAGCGTAGAAATGTTATGTTCTTGCGCGGATTACAGTATTCGGTAAATTTTTTGAGGATTGGTTCCACTTTCATTTGATTAGCAGAGTCCTCGAACGTAAATGTGTTGTACACATCACGGGCGTGTTTTCCAATACACGTCAAGAGAATTGAGGCTTTAACTTTCTCTGCCTTCTTGTCGCTTTCCGTGGCAACCAAGTATAATTCAAATTCTTGTCGCCAGCGCTTCCAATTTTCTCTCACATTACCCTCGAAAGAGAGTATTTCGGGGGGTTCGAATTTATCCATTAGTTCACTTCTGACACCATGTTAAGTTCAAGAGATCATACAACAACGAGTGGTTGGAAAGAGTGGCTTTATTATGCTCTTACTAAGCTATAAGAACAGAATATTGTAATGTGATATCTAAGATATTAATAGAAGTAACATAATCACGACAGGTATTAAAGCTTGAGGCATGAGATTATCAATGTATGGCGTGTGAGCATGACAATAGATGTTGAAGTGCAAGACACATGCCGTAGGCATGAACATTGGTAGGTATGGAGTTTGACAGTCTGTAGTAGTGAATACACAACCAGCAGGAATTATGGGTTGTACAAAATTTAGAGAAAATACACAGTGGTGCTATGGACATTAAATGACAACTAGGTGCTTGAATCATCTAAAATGTAAGCTCTCCACTCTAGTAAAAATGTATCTTTATTCAACCTTTTCAGCAACCCATATTTCCTTTCAGTTGTGGTATTCAGAATTGCACAATGTCAACCTTTTTTTAATGCAGTGCTGTGTAATGGGGCATCTTTCACATTCATATTATGTTCATTTTGACATCTATCTTTCATGTTTAATGGATGTATTGTTTCAATTTGTCACCTAGAAATGTAAACAATCTGAAATATATTTCCAGAATTGTAACATACCACTCATCCCAAGAGGGGGACATTGGGGGTCTCCAAATACTGCAACACCGCCAAAAATAAAAAAAATCACTACATCACAAGAAACAGTAACACCGCAAAGTTTCACAAATAATTTAATTTCACCGAACAACGTAGCTTCTAAAACATAACCACTGCACTTTGTAGGGTTTGAGGTCACTGCAACACCGCAAATGTGGTATTTTATATTTCACCGAAAAACTGCACACAAAACTGAACAACACTGCAAAACCCAACGTCCCCCTCTCCCATGGAAAACTGATTTCTTGTGCAGCTGTTTATGCACCAAGAGATGGTTTGCCCCAGAGGAGAGGTAAATATGCTTGTCCTGTCAAAGGTTCCATTATTTAGGTACTTTAACTTTAAGTTTAAAACCACAAATTATAATTATGTCAAATTAATGCTGCTCAAAAGTCAACTGAAGTCCCTACCCTGGTTGCCTATCTGAGTATCTCTGTAGTTTCCCCAACACCCCTCCCCTGCCCAGATCAAACCACTGACTAATCCAGTATACATCAGATTTCACAGCAATATTTCGGTTTTGTTGTTCCTGCTGACAGCTGTCAATAATCTTTATAATCATAATGTTCATATAAATTATAATCTCTGGAATTGGAACTGGCTGAATATATAAATTTCCTGATGTAAAGTAATTATAAACCATTTATACCATATTATACTTTGATTCTTACCTGCTGCTCTTCCTATAGTTATAATATTTTTACTGATTATAAGCGGCGGTTTACTTTCGCTTGTAAAAACGAGCTGACTCCAAACACTGCTCTCTTCAGTGGTATCAGCCGCCATTTTGCATTCTGTCTTCATTTACTAGTACCAGTCTCTTCACGGCCAAGAATAAGAGGACATTATAAAGAGGTTACATGAAGTTCATTGTCACGGTCACTCTTGGAAAGTGAAATGAGCAGGGAGTCAAGCACACTAGTAAATTTATATGGCGCCAAAACGGAAATGTGGTTCTACATGATCATGACATAACATAAAGCGGTGACGGGACAGGAGAGATATGAGTCAAGCTGGTATGGTGCTGTCGTCAGAGATTGGCTCGTTTCATAGTTAAACGTGAGTTAAGTCACCTTTTATACTCTATTTTGAGGCTAGAAGTTTGTAGACTTTGTTAGTTTGTAGACTGACAAGACTCTACATGTCGTTCACAATCACAACATGCAATTAAACGCGACAGATTCGTATTTCCGCTACGAATTATAATCAACTTCGCAACAATAACGTTAATTCAGTGTATTTATACAACAAATTCTGGACCAACCCAACCGGACTTAGAGTTTATAGATACAATGAAATACTACTAAAACTATTCAGTATAGAAAGGGAATAAATATGCAGAAATGAGGTACAGTTCATTTATATCGATCAGGTATTCAAAATATTTCTATTTATTGCCATGATTTATACTCAACTTGTTCGAAATCCTCAGCACTGTCATTCAGTAATATATTAAGTTAATTCATACATACTAAACATATTTTAAAACTTTAAAGAATCAAAACTGTTCTTACTAGTGTTTCAGTCTCATTTATCGTAAGTTTTTGCATGAGACTATTTCAGTCTTAGAATATTATGGTAGCCGTATCGTATATCATTAATTATTATTCTTCGCTTCTGGCCAGTCTAGTAGAGTTCATCTTACACATACATATATACATTGTTCTCTGACTCACTGATAATTTCTAGCAATTTCATGTATGCATTTACATAATTATACATTTAAATGTCCATCGATCCCATCAGATCGACAGGATGTTGAGAAACAAATCAATATGAATGTTCTAGAAGTAGAATAATTATTTGTTTTCCTTGTACATGATATGTATTTGTTTCCTTTTAGTTAATTGTAAATCACATGATATGAGTAACTTGTGTATTGAGTTTGGCCTTGGCTGACCCATGTAATCCTAATGTAAGAGAATTAGAGAAACGTGCACAACTACATGTATGATTTTCAGCAAAGTAATTAATTTTACTTTGTTTGCCGTAGTTTGCATACTGATCATGAGATCCTCAAGTTTATGCCAATGAACTTTCACTGTTATGATAAATCTATTACTTTCAGTTTCTAACTTTTAAAAATGTTATACATTTTATTTCCAGTACAAAATGCAGCCCATGAGGTCAACCTAGTCCAGAACCAATATCTGACGCTGTACAAGCAAAAATTATGTTAAGCATCAATTGTGGCCAGCTGCCAACAACTAGTACCATGTCAAATAGCACATCAACATCGCAACGAACAAGAGCAAGCCATGCACAGTCTGGGGCAGACCAAGAACAGGCCTACCTTGAAAAGGTTAGAATTAAGTCAGTGATTACAGAGAGTACTGAACTAAACAAAGAATTAGTTGAACATTAAAGAAAAACAGATGGCTTTGCATTTTATTGTAGGAAAATATATATGTATATCAGAGTCAAGAGATCATAATTTCACTACAATGTCCTTAGTAATATTGTTAATATTAATATTGTTTTGGGGAAAATGAATGAGTACATGTAATCATCCCTACAGTATTTCCCCTATGGTAGTAGGGGGGTTAAGGGGTGCATGGCATATTCATTATTGTATCAATTGATAAAAGAAAATGGCTGCCAAAGTCAGGGGATGTACAGCTCTATATTTCTGGCCTCTCAGCTCCCCCCTGAAAAGTAGTTCCAACCGCTTCTTGTGCTTGTGTTGGTTAACATACTTTAAACATACAATCAGCTGGCGCTGGTTATACTGCAACAAGCTAGTGCTAATTATTTTCATAGGTTGCAAAACAGCTTACTACTCATGAATGTTTTTAATTTATATAATAGTTGGCATGGCCAGTCAGCAAAACAATGGAAATATGCAGTAAAATCAGTTCTGTCAGTAACAAGTGAAGGATTTGTGTTTTTACTCCCCTATAGCACAAAGAACTAGCTGTGTATATTGAGCCGGTAAAGGAAATGTTGAATAAGATGAGAACACATCATGGTAGGTTTCTTACAATATTTAGCAACATGAAGTCTTGGACTTTAATTATACCTCATCATTATTTTATGTAATAATTCTATCCAATATATAGAGGATCTTATTACATGGCTGTGCGAAGATACAGCTTTTATCTTTGAGGGTTGAATGTTGCAAAATTCAGCATGAGAAGGTAAAAGTTGTATCTTCAAACAACCATGTAAGTTTCTTTTTATCAATGATATGAAAATCTGAACCAGCGTACAAGAAAATCATGTAAAAATCCATAGGAGAAAACAAACTTCTGAGCCAGCAAACAAAAATTCAGCTGACTTTGTTCAAAAAGCGTAAAATAACCTTGGAACGATATTTTATATGCACAAAGATGTGACTTTAATCAACACTTTTTAAAATACTCCAGTATCTTGTGGATTTTCATATGATAAAATAATTATTTTGCATCTATTAAAATATAATATTCAGTTGCTGTTGTGGTTTGCAGACCATACCAAGGATTATATCAAGCTCCAGCGCCTGTTAGAAGTTCTACAAAGCACATCAGAAAGGTTTGATAGCTTTTATTTCTTTTTAAGAGATTCACCTCTAAGAGCATGTGGGAGACGTGGTTGCCCAGTGGTTAGTGCCTTGGACTTGAAACCAAAAGGTTGATGGTTCGAGCCTGGTTGCTGGCACTCGCATCGTGTAATGTCCTTGGACAAGACATTTACTTTCAATTGACAGTGCTTCTCTTCATCCAGGTGTATAAATAGGTACCTGTAAAATTGTTGGGGGACAAACCTGACAAAATGCTGGGGGGTAACCCTGCGATGGACTGGCATCCCATCCAGGGGGAGTAGTCGCTTCATGCTACAGAAACCAGAGTTAAGCGCCGGCACTGATAAGCCATGTTGACTTCTTCAATCTTAGATTGAAGGCAGACTTTACCTTACTTACTTCTAAGAGCATAATAATAAACAGTTATTATTCCCTGAACACCAATTGGATAATAAAAAATTGCGAGATGATTGTTGTATACCAGTACTAGTGGCCAGTCCAAGGTGGCTAAAATTTTCGGCTGCTGTATGTTTTCCTAGAAGCTTATTGTGTACATTATTCTTATCAACAATCCTGTCATGCATTTATTGAATATATAAATAATAAAAATCCAACTTTTGCTAATTGAGGTGCATTGTTTTTTCAGGTTACCAATGGAAACTTTACTGAAAATTGAGAATCTGTTAAAAAAGTTGGATCTTTCCAAAATTAACAAGCAAGTTAGTATATTTATTATTAATTAATTTTATCACAGGGATCTCTCACATGTATATATATACCAGGGCTCAAAATAATTTTCATATGGAGGCTGGTCATGTTGACCAGGCAAACTGATTTTAGCTCGGACATGTCTCGTTTTTGGCCGGTCAACATTATGAAAAAGAAATTACAAGGTTTTGATAATATAAACCCAAAAATATAGCCAGATGCCAAGTGATTGTTTACAAGTTATTATAATCTCGGTATTTAGGATGCATTATTTTTTTGAACATTTTTCTTTCGATTTTAAAAATTATCATTCTAATTCAGAAGTTGTAAAAGTTGTAAAATAAGCCAGACTGACAAGCACATTTCCTGTCCTGTAACATATTTGGTACAAGACATCCAGACCAGCTATTGCGACAAGTGTTTTTCTAATTACATGTTTTTTAAAAGTAAACAGAAAGCTTTTAGCGCGCATTGTAAGCCATTATCAGTCGATCAGCCATTTGTGAATTGATGCGAGATGCATTGTAGTTATAAGTAGTACAGATCAATGACAAAGATATTTATTTAATGATCTCAATAACAGTGTATTCAAAATGTTACAGTTTTTAAAAAGTGGAATATGCATGACCGGTCAACATGACCGGCAAAGGAACGTTTTGTCCGGTCAAGTCACCCTCCTGGCCGGACATTGTCCGTTGACCGGCCGTTATTTTGAGCCCTGGTATTAAATATTATTATTATTAAATTATTACTATTACTGTTACTAAATACTATTATTAAAATTATCATTAAATTATTAGTATTATTATTGTTATATAATAATCTGTGATAGTTAATGACCAGGAATTGTTTCAGGGAGAGTGATCGTATTGGAACTAGGTGGCACCTACATGTACATGTATAAACAATGTATGTTGATGGCAGTGGTGGGTGTTCACTTGGTCAGAAGAGCTGTGCTCGATGCAAAGCAGAGCTGGATAAACTAAGCACCTTAATGTTTTGATGCTTTTAGTATTTTAACATTCTGAAAACATTAGTACATGTACATGATTATAATTAATAAATATATAATTATGGCAGTATTATTGGAGGGGATTTAAGTCTTGTTCAAGAATGGTTGTAGGTTTATTATGAATTTATTTTAATGTAAACTGCTGGAACAATTTTTGAAAGTACTGAAAGGTAATGTACAAGCTCAAAACAACTCAAGATAGCCACTGCCAGGTGTGGTCTGGTTTCTTCGAGTCACACAAATTAAATCAATCCCAGACATTACAATTTCAAAACTTGAAACTCGCTTATTGCTCATTTATTTTTAGACTGTCTTCAGGCACTGTAGGGCTATCTACAAGTTTAAGGTGGTTTATTATCTTTAATCATTCTAAATTCAGTAGCCAGAAATTTCTGTGTTTATTACCAGGGGGGTAATAATGTGAGACATTTATTTTGCAGTCATTACATTACTTTATCTTTTTGCAGATTCAGCTAATGTAAACATGTCAGATGAGGAGTGGAAAAACCCTCACTGTATTGCTGCAGTGCTAAAAGCATTTTTACAGGAGCTTCCGTCTTGTCTTTTGACGTTAGAAAAGTATAATGCCTGTATACAGATATACCAGAGTAAGTGAAGTCAATTTAATTTCAGGCATAATGCACGTAGTATGTACATATTGTTGGTACCCAGCCTCAGATAGGTCAGAGGCAGATGCAGGGGGCACCTCCTTAATTAGACAGGGACCCACCAGATACCTACCCCTGTCATGCTGCCAAGTAAACCTTGATTAGACTACTACACACTGCAGTGTATAATATCTGCATGACAACTCTGCTTTGACTCATAGGAAATGCTAACTAGTACTTGTACCTAAATTCAAAACTAGTTTCCTATGAGTTTAAATAAGGCTTTCCATTAGCTTCAGTTGCAAGATTTTCAAATAACTCTGCTTTGAATTCATTTCTGTTCAGGGTTCATGCAGGTCCTTGAAGTCATTGCGTTTAGCATTTGCTGTTGTGAAGTTATAAAATCCTGTATTGAACATTAATTTTGGTTAGGAAACCTTTAACTTAGCCTTAGTGTGTTGACAAGATCGATCTAGATTTGATCTTTGTAAATGGGTCTTGAATTTTTGTTCTTGTAGTCCTGTGCAAACCCTGCTATTTTTTTCTGTTCACAGACTGAGCTAAATTACCCAATCTTGTTAACCTATTGATCTTATAGGATCCCTAGTAGGATCCATACAGTACAAACTCCGTCATTACCTGCCACTTACCTTCCACTTCTGGACCTCTCGCCGTATTTTGACGTCATTTGAACATCTATTAGTGAACAGACGCACAGAAAATGGAATCAATTTGTTAAATGGAAGGTAATGCCGGGGTTTGTACTGTATGGATCATGAATGGCAGACCTGGAAAGTCATGGAATTTAAGAATTCATTTCTGGCCTAGCTGGAAAGTCATTGAATTGTAGTTTGGGCCATAGAAAGTCATGGAATTTAAGAATTCATTTCTGCACTAGCTGGAAAGTCATGGAATTGTAGTTTGGGTCATAGAAAGTCAATCCAGACAAATGAAGCTCAATGCAGGATATAAGTTAACTTTTCAAATTATATGCAATAGTATTTTCTGCATTGATATGGATTACCATGATGCCAGATATCGCCCAAACCTGTGTCCGAAACAAAATATATGTGGTCAACATTTGGCCACTGAAAATACTAAGAGGTCACGCATTGGAAAAGGTAACCCAGCTAAAAACTCCATACATATACATGTACTTTAGTTTAGTCAATTCATTATGTAGAAGTATTACAGACAGTGACTGTTATACAATTAACCCCTCATCCTTGCATACCGAACATTGGAGTTATTAAGGTGCATGGAACCAGGAAGATATGAATAAATTTGCATAAACTTGCATACATATTTTGGGTGAGATTTTTCCAATTTTGATTTTATAATCTTATCTTCCACAAAAATTTGAAAAATATAAAAAACTCTAGAATGAGTTATTTGATTTTTCATTATTTGAGATTTTCAGTCATTTAGTACTCGATGATTGACAGCTGTCAAACTGTGCCAATATTAAATGAAGCCAATATTTGCAGCTTGTCAAATGAATCAGGTGGACCCACCAAACAAATTTCTGACCTGAATCTTGGAATATGAACATTTGAGAACACATTGCTTTACCTCCGTTTCTTTAATAGGAAATCAAATTCTGAAACAGCACCCGTATGTACTACCTTAATCCCCTCTCCACAGGTCTATTAGCAAAGTAAAGTGAAGCACTTGGTAAAGTGGTACATTTATATTACGTCTTTTCCATATGAATATGCTCAAAGGCGCATTACAATAATCAGTTTACCCCCAGCGAACCGAAAGCATATATAGGCG
>JANVCJ010142588.1:0-15400 GCA_026413505.1 Epizoanthus ramosus
ATAGATAGATAGATAGATAGATAGATAGATAGATAGATAGATAGATAGATATTTAGATAGATAGATAGATAGATAGATAGATAGATAGATAGATAGATAGATAGATATTTAGATAGATAGATAGATAGATAGACAGACAGACAGACAGACAGACAGGCAGACAGACAGACAGACAAACAGATAGATAGATATGTATGGTATGATATGGTAGACAATGCGGATATATATTGCACTGTTACCCAACAAATATTGACATAGCTGACAAATGTGCAATATATCTCAACATACGCACGTCCATGGACCATATCTGGCGTCAGCAAATTTAGCCGAATCCCAGCTTTGGCGAGTGAAAAACTCGAAACGTTTTCTTATTATGAAGCAATATTTTGACACGGCACAAGCAGACAAAGTAGCGAAAAATGGACAATCTATATAACATGGCAGTTCAACAACGGTCGCAGCCAATACGTTTTATTACACTTACGAAGAAAGCAATGGAAGAAATTTGCCAACTATGCGATATGCTATACAAGAAATGGTCGATGCTTTAGCTGTGCATCTATCGGCTAGCCCCTCAAGCGACTCTTCCGCTTCTCTCGTGCCCGCCCAACTTCCCTCCTGCATCCATAACTCGATAGACGGCGTTGCACGTCTTTCCTTTGGCCTTTAGCATGGAGCATTTCTTAAGTTGCCTCAAAAAGGCCAAAGGAAAGACGTGCAAGGCTCGTGAAATAGACACGGACAAATGTCTCCAATCTTTCAACTGCGAAATCACCTCTCTCATTAATCCACGAGCGAGTTATATTAATAGAAATGGACTTAATTGTTTATTTGTTATCACCACGATAATAAGAAATGTAACAGCTGCTTCCGATCCGTGGCATTAGGGCATTGCGTTCAGAAGCTAGTAATGACGCAGGCAATCTCGATAGCCTCTTGAGATCAACAGCTTTCTCTAATTCTATGCCGCATCCGATTGATCATTTTGTTATTGGCGTCTAGGTCTGATAATAAATTTAGTTTCTTACATCCGTGTTCAATTGACTATTGAAGAATGGGGTCATGGCAAGGATTCTAATATTATTTCCCGTATCTCTTGTTGCTGTTCAACAAGGGTCCATCTGCATCCCACGACGTACGTCAGAAATTGACATTTCAAAGCTTTGATGACGGACGCAATTGCGATAAATGACTCGCAAACGATGGGTGTTTTAATTCTAAATTCCTCTTTCCGAGAGGAATTCCGTGAATTGTTCTCCGGCAGTGGCACAATCTAAAGATATCGAATTTTTCCCTTGCTGGTAGAAAACATGTATACTCTTTCAGGCATCAGTATGTCTTAATATGAAGCAAGTCACGACAGTTAATAATAAACCTCGATTGTAATAGTCGTCAAAAGACAACATTCTAATGAAGAAGATAAACGTTTTCAAAGTAGGTAGTAGCCGTTAATAGAAGATTCTTAAATATTGAAGTTCGCCTTGGGTGATTCCATTGATTTATACGTTGACGAGCGACAGTTCTCCGCAGTTCCGTAAGACGTATCATTAACGTTTTGCGTTCGGTTAGTTAATACAGATACAGCATTAGGGTCGTCACTTGTTTATCTACAGTCCCTGACTCCTGAGTTACTTAACTTGAAAAATAAATTATAAAATATCTTTAAACACTTCGCTGAGCAAGTGTTAATGCACAAGATAACTCATATATGTTTTTGTACATCCGATCGTAACGTTTTCAGACTTTTTTCTACAGTATATACACCATTTTTATATTCAGATACAGTTTCAATGCGTGCTGGGTTGAGTCCTGGTCAGTCTGGTCACCCAAGTTAAAATAGTTTTCATTAAGCTTACTTTCTTTAAACTTTAGACGTTAAAATCCCATTTTATAATACAGCTCACAACTCTCTTTAAATACAAAAGTTATTTATTCAAATTTCTTGAGAGTATCAAGAAGAGTCGTTTTATTCAGATTTCAGGATTTCTGATATTCAATTCCAAGGAGATAATCAATTGGATATAAACTTTCTAGAAAGGGTGCAAAGTACATAAACATTACTGCGACCCACATAAGCGTGCAGTTTTTGATCACTCATGCTGATCTACTGTCAACCTTGAAAATCCGGCCGTCTTTCTGTCGCCATCATGTGAAGCATTTGTCAGCAGAACATATTTCTAAACATTTAGTCATTTTAGGAAGGTGAAGAACAACAGAAATAAATCAATGGCTGTTTATTATATATGCGTGTATCGCTTATATATGTGTATATCGCAAAAGCCATTAAGTACCTCGTCTATCTTTTAATCACCCATATGACGTATGTCTTTGCAAGTTCCCGTATTTTTAATTGTGTATTTGAGTAGTTTCTTGGTTGTGTTTTATGTATAAATGCGATGGAAAACATTTGGAGTTTGAGACCCCAAGAACACCCAATCACGGGAACGCAAACAACAGCATCGAATTGTTGTTAAATAAAATTAGCTTCCGCGTGATTTCGAGACTTTCCCCTGCAAGAACTCTTTATCAGGCGATGATAATTCCATTTTATGAAACTACAAAGTCTGACAAACAATTTATTATATGGTTATTACTTTATTTAGGTTATTCAAAGTGTGAGAAGTAATATTGTTGATGCCTACGGCCAAATTGCGAGGTGTTAATGGTGAAAAAAGTATGAGTTTTAATCTCTACCCCCCAGCAGTTCAAGTATATTCACATCGCGTTCCCCCATCGATCATTGAGGGTCGTGCTGTGCAGAAACTGATCAATCGCCTTGTACACTATTTGGAAACAATTTGAGGGGAAATTGGGTTTTTTTCTTATCTTGTTCTCCCGAGCGGACATATTTCGATTAGTTTCGATACAACCCTACGATTTCCCGAAGTTTAAACTATTTCATGCACCAAAAACTTACTAAACGAACCCAAGACCTTCCTTCAAACATGGAATGTGAATTGAACTTTAAAACCATATTAAATAAACTTCCTGGGACCTATGATTACTGCTTCACGAAACGGCGAGTGACGACAGCTTCCTGAATAGCATGTAATAATTTTTCAATTAGCAGCAAGTGTAATTATGTAGTTTGCTATTGCCTCGGGTAGATTCACAGTGCGTGACATATTGAGATTAAGTCGCAGATTCCCATCCTATTGCCGATCCGCGAGACAACCTCAGGGCTGCATTAAGGAAGTATATATATAAAAGTTGCATGAGACAATCTTGATAAGTTATTTTTCATTTTAATAGTGGGAATTAAAAGCAATTATATGCAAACTAAGTCTTTACATCGAGTTTAGCGTTGCCTTGATTTTCGGTCACACTGCGCATGTCTGTGAGGGAACCTTCATGTTTAGGTCACTGAGTTCAGTTGCTGAAAGTTTGCTGACAACATTAGAGGTCTTGTTTTGCAGAGATAAAGAACTTTCTGGATATTGTTCACAAAGTAATTTATTTTCCATCCGTGTGAGTGAAAGCTGAAATCGGTTACTGAGTTAGTGAAGTTTATTAATGAGATTGCGGTTGAAATAAGCCGATTGAACGACAGAATTGCTTAAAAATACCCAGCTCAGACGGCGTGTTATCGTTGTGCATCCTGTTTTGACAAACCAACTGAACGGTGAACCGATGATTGTCACTATTAGAAAGGTTTTATTTAGGAGTTAAGAAGCAACATTGTGCGTGTGCCAGTACAGTGACCGAGTGAGAATCAAGTTCTTGTGACGTCAGGTGTCAATCTTCTTTTTCGCTAAGTGCAGTCTACTCTAAACAGGATTACAATAATCGTGTTTAAAAACATTTCGACAGTTTGTGTTTTATATTGACCAGCTTTATAAGGCTTGAACTTGAAGTAACGATCAGAATTGTCCATGGACTGTTCCCTTTCTTTTCCATCTCTTGTATATATTTATTCAATTATTGATAGATAAATGTTGTGAATATAGATAGTATGATTTTAGAAGCTAATAATGTTGTCCTGTTTTCTAACCATGTTTTGTGTCTGATCTTGAACATGGTATTTGTAAAACCGATTTATGAATCGAGATACAGAGAAAAAGAGAGATCAATATAACATTACATGTATATATATATATCATCAGTTGCCTGATGATCGCGAAAGCGTGAAACTCAGAGTAGCGACAGCTATATACTTTTGTCTCTTTTTTTTGTTTATATATATATATATATATAGAGAGAGAGAGAGAGAGAGAGCCACAGAGCCACAGAGACCGAGAGACACACACAGACACACTGACACATATACACATTGACACACACACACACACACACAGATACATCGATGCACATACACAAAGCATATAGATGCACATTGATGCACATACACATAGCTATACTATAGAGACAACGACATGGAGTGATTGACAGACACGCAGACGCATACGGAAGAGACAGATGGGAGCAGGATTTGTGTTTAGTATAAAATAACCAAAAAGATTCGAGATAGACTCCTTCGTGAAAGCGCAATTTAACGATCACGAACAAATATATTCTTTTGTCTACATTCCTTTAATTATCTTTTCTTTATGTATTTTCAATCAGGTGCAACAATAGAGGACAGCTACAGATAGTTGGCGACTGACAACATAATTGGAGCACCTCCAAATAGTCTCGACAAACTGACTCCCTTTCCAATTGCCGCATGTGATTGGCCCAGCGTTGGAACAGTTCGTCTTCCTGTCTTCCTGGAGTCGCTTCCCCTGTGTATTTGTCGTGTGTCATACCTGAATCTGGGGTAATTTGAAGTTGTGTCTTCAATGCTCACGTGGGGGCGTGGTTTGAGCTCCAGCCACCATGGTACAAAGCGCCGCTGTGTGTGGTCTCCTCAATAAATAAACACATTTCATTCCGAACCGATCAATATTTTACCCGCTCGCTGCAAATTTTAACAGCAGTAGAGCTTGGAGCGCGGAACCCATCGCATGAGCTGTGAGCAGCTCTAAGCAACGACAACCTGAGTACAGGCCAGGAGTAACTCTATTAAACTATCTCTAAACCCATTCGAGCAGATACACTAAGCTAAAAACATGAGGGTTAAGAGTTTCGGATTATTTTTTGTAATACTCTTCTCCAACCTCAATAGTCCACTGGCAAGTTCACCTTCACAAGTTGACTCCGAAGACCAGGTAGGTTAACATTCACAACGCTTTGTTGAGAATATAGCATATTTGACGCAATTTCATGGTTTTTTTCTCGTTAAAGTCCAGGATATATCATTGTATAGAGCAATGGAGTACGCGAGGACAATTTGTATACTTTCAGGACACAAATTCACTCACCAATAACCAGCTGCAAATATCAGTAAAACCGTAAAATGCCGTAATACAAACTCCAGTCGAGCATTCTAGACGAAACAACTTGTTTCAACAGGAAATCAGTTGGTCCTCACATATTTGCGCGTATGCTAGTACTTTGTTAGATGTGAGTATTTATATATGCTCCCTCTATAACTGTAAGTCTTGTTATTAGAAATTAAAACTTTCAAATATCTTAACGTAATTGTTGGCCTTTCATGTCGCATCCTTGTACAAAATTAATTTGCTTACGATGTTAGAGCTGATTATGTCAGCACCCGAACTATAACCAACTCTATCCGTCACACGGTGTCAAGTATTTTTCATCTTTGAAATCTTTGAGCTTGTTGGCCAAAATAGCAGAAAGTTAACACGTTGTCCTGGAGCGAGTTGATCTGCTGCGGTCCCTCATGTTCAGCTGATTTAAGTCGTTTAAGTTGTTCATCTTTCATAACATCCAAAGAGATAGTTAGAACAAACAGAATTTCTTCTGGTTTATTTTGTAATCAAAAAGATAAGACCGAATTCCTTGTGTCGAAAAGTCAGATTAAACGGTCTGTGAACACCTCTGACCACCTTTTGCAGCTCGACAGTGACTTTAAACGTTTGGCCAACTTTTGCTCCTTGCTGGGCAACCATAGAAATATTCAGCAATTCTAAGGAAGGAAAGGTGGTTTTGATGTGCCAAACTAGCAGTGATTTATAATTAAAACAAAAATCCCTCTTGATTTATTAATCCGAGCCATAATTAAAAATCCACACCGGATCTCGGGCTCATCTGATGTGTGATACATTTGTATAGGAAGAGTATTTTTGAAAGCACTTTGTGAACTTGCTACTGCACCAAATGGCCGCGAATCCATTTTATCTGATTACGTTGTGGCTTAACATTCATTGTTAGAAATTAGAATGGCCTCTAAGTCTCGGCCGTAGCTTAAAGGCGGCGACATTAACTCGTGGTGGGGAGTTTTTAGAGAACATATGTACTGCAAAATGCTGCCCGAGGTTCATAATGAACACCATATGTGCTACAGCCGCAACGCCGCACAGATTGGTTATGTACTTGACACAGAAAAAACATGGCCGTTCAACCCACGACATTACCAAATGGTCTTTGATTGACAAGACACAAGTTCAAACCTTTAAAGAAATCATATATAAACACTGGCACGAGCTAAATGGATTCCTGCTTTCAGCACAAGCGAGAACATAGCTCTGTATTGTAAAATCCTTTTGTGCCTGGGACAATAACAAGTCCATCAAAATTGTAAAGAAAGACTCGAAATCGTGTATTTGTGTGTTATTGGATATCAGATCTCCAAAATATCAATTTAAAGTTTGATTCTAAATCGCTGGGCTCGATATGTGGCAAACCATTTTGGCTAATGTAAACATTTATAAAAGAAGCAGATAGCATTGTTTTCTTTTGGGCATTTTGACTTTTTACGTTCTATAACTTCCTGGGCTCTTGAGGAGCGGAAGCAGTCTTGTTCGATTTAACCAATGTGTGTTTTGGTGGACAATATTTCTCCTATTGTTCTAATAAATATTGAATCGCCTTTAAAGATAAACAAAAAGAGAAAAGGGTTGCTACATTGCTAAAATCTAACTATATTACACGTCGTGAAAAAATGAATTGGAATTTTGAGAACGATAATAAATTATCAATAGAAGATACTCCTTGAAAGATAATATTCTTGTCTTTCGAGCTAGCACAGAAGGTCTTAGGCGAAAACTCTTCTATTTTTTGTGGAAAGATAACGGAATTTTTGCGATTTTCAGTGGCTATATGCCTGGTTCCAGGGTACTATATCAGTATATGCCTCGCGCTCTAAATTTTGAACTGATGAAGAAGCCGACCTGAACTAGGATTTTTATTATTTCGGCGAATGGACAAAGCGAGTTACTGGACACAGGATAAGTAGCGGCTGGAAATAACAGCCGAATTGATTATCACTACATGTACTTCAGTTGATCTGATGAAACAGCAGCAGAAACAAAAAATAAAATATATGGATGAACTTATGCGATAGGTTGGAACTTCCTGATAGTCGAATTTACAAGAGAAAAATCCCGTTTGACCTTCGTTGCCTTTAGGCTTTACAACAAAAGTGGCAAGTTGTACAAAGTAGCTACTCATCTCCTGAAAATATCATGTATGATTCAGGTTTTAAATCGATAGCATATTGGAAGCACTTTGAAGATACATTATCACTCAATGGCTTCTTAGACAATAATTGAATAAAGAGACGCAATGTCAATCTTGACATCAGTGTTCTTTTATATTCCAGTGAAAACCAACAATACAAAAATCTATTTTTGTAGCCCAAACTACCGCCTCTTGGGGTAGAACAAATAACACACAACACCGGCCGATTGTTACCATATATTGATGAATGGAGATGTTATGGTACGCCGGGCGTATGTCACAAGTATTGTGCTATAAGGAAGACTAGCTGCTTATAATTTGTTCACTTCTCACTTTTCGGATTTTTGTTCAGTCTTGCGCAAAGGTGATTTCGAAGGAATCTAAAATCCAAACAGTGCTATGCGGTAATTTCCTCAAGAACTTTTATTTGAAATATCTCCCTCGGTGTCGTAGGACGCTCTGGAGTCCGGCTGAATAGCTAATGATACTAGTAAAGTCTTTTTATTTTTAAAAATGTGATTGAATAATCACACATTTTTGGTGAGAAAAAGAGATATCTTATGACGTTTCACTCAGTCTTGAAAGGCCAGGTGTTGAGAATTAAGTCAACTCATTCGCTCTGAATGACATTCTCAAGAGATAATAGATTAATGGGTAGTACTACATATTTCAGTTGAATGATCACAATTTCTGTTTTAAAGCATGTGTGGCGGTCCAGCTTACGAAACTCTCGATACTCAAATATTACGAATATTGCACAGGTCGAGTGCAATACGCCCATGTCTAAAATATTTATCCGACCTCCACATACTGGAGTTAAAAGTGGGCTTGGCCTTAGCCCGCCGAGAGGGAGAAACCAATATATTCTATTCATATTGTAAAGCATTTCCTTGTGTAAAGCTTCTCTTACATTATCATAAATATCAATTCGTGTACGAACTCAGTGTTGAAAGCTCACGTCAAACATAAATTTATTCTCTGTTTGGGAAATGGCATGTTAAGTACTGTGGGTCAGTTTTAAAACTGTGGGGTCTAGCTTCCCTCCGGGTTCAGGGGCATGGACAAAATCTGTTTGGCGAACTGAAATGCTTGGTCAAACTGTTATGATACTGAGTTTGTTGGTTAGAAAACTTTTCTGATTAGAGTGTCATTATTTCTTGTTCTGTTACAAGAAAGGAAAATCGAGAAAAGGGTCTTTAAATGTACGTGACTTGCTCTTCAGATTAAAACGATTCATAAGGTATAAAATTGTTCACCTAATGAGTAATAATAAAGAATCTATTCACTAAGGATATATTGCACAGCGGGCTACGGAATTTTTAATTTTGCAAGAATTTTAAGGGTCACAAACAACATTACCTCTGTGATAGATCAGTTAGACGAAGTACTATTTATGGTAGAAAATCACTCACTGTTTTTGTTCCCCTGGCATTTGTGTTACCTCCCTTGGAGAAAAGCATGGCACAAAAATAACTAAATGGTCAACAACAAAAACAATTTTATCATATTTTGGCAAAATCGCAAATGATTCGAAATGTTGCCAGAAATTGCTTTTAATTTTTTAAAATATACAGTGTTTAAGATCTTAAAATATGAAAAGGACATTGTCAAGAGTTATGAAAGAAAAGACGTTGGAGAGACAGACAAACTATATATATATATGAGCGTAGTTCACATGATCATTGCAATTTTGTCAAATCCCTTTTACAAGATTTATATATAATTATACATATATAGAAACGATTCATAAATTATATGAATCGTGGATGAACCATGAAACATAGTGTATAGTCTAAAATCATCCTGTTCTATATATATTCATAAAACTTAAGGCAATTTTGTTCGGCAGTTCTCCACCAGATTATTTAAATTATTTAAATTTCGTAACCCACTTTCTATATCTGTGCCATCATGCACTTTAACGGAAACTATTTTGGCCTGTTTGCCTGTTTGAATATTTGATCTAAGTTACTCGTTTAATGAGATATTACCGAACCAAAATTATTCCAAACTACTTCACTTCCTCTGTAGCCTTCTTGATTTCACTCCATTTTAAATTCGGCGAACTTTCAACTGAATGCTTGTGAAAAAAAAACTCGGCCTTGTTTTATATTGTGCTGTATTCCCGGGGCTGTATTGTTTCCCGTAAGAGTGGAAGGTGTTAGCTTTTTGTTCTAGTTTGCTCTTTCAAGTGAATAGAAAGGACGAAGATTATTTGAACGCATGCATAACGGCAAATATGCGCCAACAAAATCTTTTCGGCGCTTGCGGCTAAAATTTATAATATTCAGTGCATTCTGCACCGGCCAAGGCCCCATGCTCGAGGTGAGAGAAGCTGTAATTATTATTTGTGCAGTACATTTAAACAATATCCGTCCTTTTTGGAGTTAAATCGCGAATTTAGGCAAGTTTGGTTTATTTAATGGTTCTTCTATTCTACGCCATTCACAATGGCCGCAAAGGTTAGAGACGCGAACTCTGTCTATCGGCAAGAGACCGCAAATTTCCAGCCAACCAAGCCAAGTTCAAGTGTAGCTTGTCGCAATGTTTGTGAAAGAACATCGGATGAGATTAGGAGATGATTAATGCTGTTTAAAATGATATTAACTGTTTAATAAGGTATAAGATTGTATATACTCGTTGGTCTAAGACCATTATAACCAATTTAAATGTTCTGATTAAGACAGACGTGGCTATAAGGACAAAAGTTACCACTGCGTTGGTCAGGTTTATATCATCCCTCGTTCACAGTGCTTGATTAACTGATCAATTTGAAATAACAGCCAACAGACTGATTGGCAGGTTTGATCTCTTGTTAACCCAGCTCTGCGTGGGATTTCTCAATATATTCCACCGGTGAAAAACAGAACTGTTCTTGAAACCACAACGGAGCTCCAGACATCTCTGCATTCTCCTTAGCAAATACTGTAGCATGCACGGTATAAACCTTAGAGTGGTTTTTTTTTTTCAAATGCATATCTCTGAAGCTGTGCAAAACCTGTGGCCAATACAGAATTGTAGCTGAATAGAGAATAAATATTAAGAGAATAGATATCTCTGAGCTGGAAAGAATTTGCTGTAGAAACCCTAAATATTCTATTCCTAAGATCGTACGACCACGTTTCTACTAAAATCTAAATGAAGTGAAAAAGTGTGACCACACAAACAAGAGTTTTGAGTTTGTTTGTTTGTTTGTTTGTTTGTTTTCTTTAAACAAAAGTACATTCCAATGATATTTATCTCTCATTACGAACCCCTAAACCGGAATTCTAGAAAACTGCAAACGACTGGAAACTCCAAGCGTACGATACAAAACACGCTATTGTGCTGACACAAGTCATTCCAAATGTTACTATCCAATGTTTTGAAAAGCGCTACATAGACAAATTGACTCAGCGATATCCGACTATGTACATTAAAAGTGTATCTTTTTGTCTACGGTATTGTACAAATCGGCACCTTAAGAACAGATCAGATACTATAAAGAAATAAATAGTTGTAGCTATTTTTTTCTGGATTGATTAGACAAAATCAACTTGATGAATTGTGGCGTTAGAATTCCGATGTCGATGTATTCCCATTTAATATTCATTGTTATTTTGGACTACTGAATCACATCCACACTATCTACAGTCGCCAGGAAATATCATCCTCTCGGCTCAGTTCAACGATTCGGACCCGCAGTGCTTGCTATCAAGATTTTCAGGGTTTCTTTTACTTTTTAAATAATTGCTTTGTTGTTATTATTTACTAATTGGTACATCGAAATGTCACATTTAATTTACGTCAAATCTAGAATAAACTATAATCGTGATTCTTCGCTTAGCTAAGAAATCTAATTAAATTACTAATGACGTTTTCAAAGCACGCGATCAGTTTTGCTTGGCAGCCGTTTTGTTACGTCAATTGGCTACGAGTTTCCTTTGTCGCAGTAAAATAAATTTCTTAATTCTTGAAAGTAAATGTGTTTGCGTGCCAGTGATAACATGAGGCAATGTAGCCTTCAGCGGTGTTCACTGCACTGGGAACTTTGTGTTTCGTCATAGGTTTTTATGTTCATACTTCTCCTATAAATATAATCCGTTTATTTTGACAACGTTGAGTACAGTGAAGACATAAAAGAGTGGCCGTTTAAAAGTTCATTAAAACTGGTTAAAATATACGCTTTTAAGGGTGAGCTACCGAACCATTATCACCGCTGGCTTGGCACTGGAGGAAAAACACTCGTGAAATTGGAGGAATTAATTAAATACCAAGTTCTCTGGACATAATGAACGCATGCGCAGCGGGGTGGAAAGATTCCTATTCACATGTCAGAAAGATAGGAATTCGACACCGCAGAATTGTAAACTTATTTCCATTCCAAATATGGCAGAAATAGAACTACACTTTCTGGTATGATGACTGCTAACTTTTCTGAGAACGTCCGTGGCTAACTCGGTGAAGCTTGTCTCTGATATTGTGGGTTGAACTATAATGAACCCCGGATCAAAGGTCAATATCCTGGCTTCATTCACCTGCCACGGGAGCTATTTAACACAAGCAAATTCTGGAACACACACATCGAAAACGTGCGCAGATAAGGGGAATCTGCAAAGGGCGACAATACGAACAGAGATTGGCTCCGCCTGACTCAGTTCAACGTATTCGTTGCAGGTTATCGGTTTTTTGCTTATCAGGCATCTGGGAGTGAAATGCATACCCCGGTATATATTAATTAGTACAGTAATCGCTCATTGCACATACTGAAGTTCGTTTTACATTTTGACGCCTTTTCGGCTGAGAATCACCGAAAACACTTATCACCATTTTCCCCAATTTCGGAAATACATTTTCCCACGCCAACACTTTCCCATGGCGTAATTAAGACCTGCTTCCTCTCCTGGGAATATACATTTATTTGACTTGTTTAATGCCCAAATTTGTAAAGTAATTTGAATCAGTGACTTGCGTTGTGGAATTCTTTAAGTCTTTGTTGTGCTGGTCGCAGGGATAGTAATAAGACACAGTGCCACGCTGTGAATTTCGTTTCTCTGTGGGTTTTGACTGCGTGGGAAAAAAATAGCTATTACTATTTCACAGTTGGTACTACAGACAGATATATGTCTTGAAGAGGGCTGGGTGACCTGCTGGGTAAAGGAAAAGACCAGAACAAGGCCTAGGCATGTTAAATTTAGCCACAATAAAGATATTTGGTTGTTCATGGCTGCATTGGAAATAAGAGGAAAAACCGGTTAGTGGTATAATGGTTCAGTGAAGGCCAAGGCTAATGTAGCAAATGCGACAAGTATTCTCTATTTTAAAATTTTACTTTTTCGTTAGCCTTTACAATACATTATAATCTTAGATTTCTGATTTGAGATAAATGCATGAGATATAATCCAGTATAATTTTATTATTAGAACGAGTGATGTATAACAAAAGTATAATAACTGCAAAGAACATTACAAAGTGCTTGCAAATTAAATATTAAAATTATACGATTTCAGTTACAAATAAAAACAACATTGCATAATTTCTAACATTTGGTGACTAAAACACTACATCACCAAAACATATTGTTTTGCGATATTATGGCTGCGACTTATCAGTTCTCAACGAAACTCGTGACAAGAGCATTCAACAGAATAAAACACAGTTTCCCAGTTTTGAAAGAGAACATTCCTATTTGAAATCAATTCCATTTACAAACTTCAATATCAATTTATATATTTAACTCCGTGATTGATATTATTTAACTGACTACATTCGCGTACAATAAGTATTTTAAAGATATATCCATGGCAGGCATTTATCTTATAAAACTTACCTTAATATTTTCAAAGTATTAGAGTTCCTCAAAATCTACTTGATACTGATATATTAGTAGATTAAAAAAGTCGTGCTGACGTAAAATCAAACATTTCTGACAAAGGCTTTTCGAGAAAAGTGATAAAGAGTAATAGCAAAAGTATTAATCCCCTTAATTATATTTCGGCTGTCAGATTTGTCCCATAGTTTTTTGAAAGAATGTCCTTGTGCCAATATATCACTTCCTTTAATTTTTAAGCAGAAGTTATCTGGCAGAGGTATTCCATTGTCATGGAAACAGTGTGGCAACATAAAGCAGAGACATTATTTTAATATAATATTCCAAGAGTTATTAATCCAATAATTCTCTGATAATCTATTGGAATATATCGTAGAGTAAAGAGTAAAAACTAAAGAGTTATCACATATACAAGTTTCCTATCTGTGTCAACCGGAGATACCGATATTTAATAATGATGAAAGTAATAAATAATGATAATAACAATAACAACAACAACAATAATAACAATAATAATAATAATAATACATTTATATAAGTAATTGTGCAGAGCCTGGTGCTATTTCGTGAATTCATAGCGTCTAGTTCTACAAGAAAATGTAAATATAGATACTAAAACATCTACAAACTATAAAGTTACTCACTAATATTTATTCGTTCCTTGTTTGATGAATTTACTTATTGAAGTTCGCCAGGTAAAATTTTTTAACTCAGAAACGTTTTGACGTTTGAACCAGTTGACAAAAGCTCAACGCAACATGGCAGTATTTGCATCATCCTTGACCTATAATACCTGCATAGAGTTGAATTATTCATCAACCTGTGTTTTATCCCATTTACAACTCTGGAAGACTCAGTAAAAGATGTTCTAGATAGGTCACTATAGTATAACATATACCAAGTCTATATTTATAACAATGTCTGGTACTGAAATAAATATGTTCACCCTCTAGTAATGTGTTCCATGTGGGATTGTTCTATGATCTAAATGAATTACTTCGCTATGCATGTTCTGTTTATATTATAATGCCAAACACAACGCCACATGTACGAATGCCAGGTTTACTGCCAGTGTGGCAAACTATTCTATCACTGACTGACCGACCTGCAGAATATTTGATACCGGCGTGATTAGAGGGTCTAATGCTTTCTACAAATGACATCCAGTGGTACTATATACAGTTGCAGTTTGTATACCAAACGGTGACTGTGTTCGTCAGTTTGCAAATTAGAAAACGCTCTAGGTTTCCAACTTGTTGGAACTCTAGGTTTCCAACTTGTTTCCAAATTGTTCTTTAGAAAGTACAAACAAAAACTCTAGTCGTTAGTCATCCTTAATTTTCTTGGTAAACTGGATGAATCTCAGCATGTCAATGCAAAGATAGTACTAGCGTATATAGGTGAACATGTAATATTTTTTTCTACGGTGGCGAATGGGCACTGACAGTTACCACAGCTATTCAACGTGCTATTAAGAATGAGGAAAAGGGAAGTTACCGATTTAAAATTTAATCTCTGTAAATCGTTTTTGGTTACCTACTTTTGTATTTTAATCCCTCACTGAACCCATTCCGTCACGGAAATAAAATTCGAAATCAAACCAAAATCCGGCTTCTCTGAGCGTGAAAAGATTTAATTTGTACAAACGAATTAGTAGTATTTTATGCATTTAGAATGAACCGTCGTTATAAGTCTCTACTATGTTAGTATAAGGTTGCCTTTGAATCAGAGGCAAACTGCCAAACTACATATTTAAACAACAGATCGAAGCACAGGCAGTCGCGTGGAAAATCTCCAAAAGTGTAAACCCAGACACGCTCGGAAGGAAAGGGTAATTTGCATCCGAGATCATCTTGTTTATCAGTAAGGAAGCAATTATCAGGTCGACAAAACAGTAGAACAATAATTCAGGAAGGATAGCGTCATCTGCTACGTACAGTCTTTGCTCCGGAAACTTACATTTTCTTTGACGCAATAAATTTTTACATTTATAATTCAGATATAATATATGTTACATTCAATGTGTCTGTAGCTAAAGTCTTTGCTGGTCGAACCAAATTCTGAGGCTGATGTTTGCTGACTATGTCTATGACTATGGTATTGAATGAGTGATAGGCCGATTTGAGA
>JANVCJ010142699.1:0-15398 GCA_026413505.1 Epizoanthus ramosus
AGAGATACCTGGTGTTCATGTACAGTTCAATCAGTAGAGGGGTAACATGTTGGAATTGAATCAGTAGAGAGATACCTCATGTTCAGATACAGATCGAACACTACAGGGGTACCCTCTAGGAGTTGAATCAGGGAATTGTGATTATAGGAGTGATTATAACATAAAAGTGCCAAATAACGGATCTTATTTTCTCAACACAGGACTTGGAGAAGAGGAGGCTACAGAAGTTTCAAAACCAAGACAACAAAATGTCAGTGGAAAGAAAAGGAAAGCTCCTTCTTCTCGGTCAAAAACAGGTTTGTATCAGTTCAAGTAATTACTTGTAAATAGATACACATGCTGTTTTTACCATGATAACGGGTTTATTTGTGTTCCCTCAGAAACGGTTTGTCCAAAGGAGAAACTGAGACATTATGATGCTCAGCAAGTTAAGGTGTGTAAAGCACTTTTTAATTAATAGTTAGTTAGTTACTGTGGTGGCCCAGTGGTTAGCACCTCGGACTTGAGACCAAAAGGTTGATGGTATGAGCCTGGATGCTGGCATTCGCATCAGCTAATGTCCTTGCGCAAGACATTTATTCTTAGAGTGCTTTTCAACAACAACAACAACAACAACAACAACAACATATTTGATTTACATTCAATAAATTTACAGTTTCATAAATTAAAGATTGAAATTACAATTTGTATGAGTGCTGGGATGCCAGAAGTACTTTCAAACTAATCGAGTCTGGAGTCCCAGGTGTGTAAATGAGTACCTGACAAATCTGACAAAAATGCTGGGGGGTAACCCTGCGATGGACTAGCATGGACCATCTAGGGGAGTGTAGTAATAATCTCTGTTGCTTCATGCTACAGAAACCTGAGTCAAGCATTGGCACTTCTTTTACTGTGCAGAAGTGGTCTTTAACCCTATGCTACTCTGTTGCCATGGAAATCATGTTTATAAATGTTATTTATAAATAAAATTAAAATTAAATTCTGTGTTTCGTAATTAATTTCAAATCAATTTTAAAAGGTAAAATTTTGACATCATCAAAAATCTAAGATGGCCACCATGAAATTCAAGACGGCATCTTTGTGACATCACATGACATCATAATGGAAATATCTAATTATCAAAATGTACATCATGGACTAGTTATTTATAACTAATTAATGTATGAATTATGGTTTTGCTACCATTTGAAATTAAAGAGGGGGAGGGGTGAATTGAACCCCAACCTTCGTGACAACAAATATATATAGCCCAGCCCAGATAGGGTCAAGGACCGTAGTTGCCAAGTTGCAGTTGATGTTTGCATGAATCTCAAGTCTGGTATCAGCATTCTGGATGTTTTTCAGTTTGTCTTAACTGTTGTACATATATATTTGTTAAATTTTGTTTTTTGTGTGGAATACCTTTGTCAGTGGAATAAGATAATTTAATGAAACTTATTATTCTTCCATTTTAGAAATATATGGCGAAACAAATTGCCGATAGGAAGAAGAAGATAAAGGAAGAAAAAGTGATGAAAGAGAAAGTCCAGGAGGAAAGAAAAAGAAAGCTGGAGGTATTTATTAATGAGGACATGAGAGGCCAGTATTGTCTTTGTTCTTGAATAAATTTGAAGTGTTCATTAAACAGGGTACAAATTAACTCTTTCAGCCCTAAATTAATTGTGCTCATTTTCTTCAAAATGGAGTGCCAATCCCTTTTTTGCCATAGTTCATATTAAATAGTTTAAAAAAATTCTAGACCCAGGCCCCCATTTGCAGAGCACGGTGGGTCTACTATCCCATGGTGCAACACTTCCCCCCATTTTGTTTATACATTGGCAATGAGCAGATCGCTTGTCGAGCTTATAAATTTGCTGAAAATGGTCAAAATTTTCAATGTTTTGCTGCGCACAGAGACTCTGACCACATGATAATGTGGGATGAAGAGCCAAGCTCACTCTGGTTCGAAGAACTGCACTAGAGTAAGCTTTTCTGCAACTCCTTTTCAAGAGTTAGCCTTTGACAGTGCTACAGAACTGGTTTGACAGAGAAGTGGTAATTCTGTGAGAGCAAATGAGTCTAATAGGCAAAATTCACTGTTGAGGGGTGAGTCTGGCAACCTCTTGCTACTAATCACACCATTCTTGTATAGGAATTTCGCTTTTATATAAATTAAAAAATGTAGGGTGGGGGAAATGCTGTGCAAAATTTTAAGGATTCCCATAATATGTTTTATTTGATGTGCTACTCCAGATGTGATTTGTGTCATGAAGCCAATAGGAGGCTATTTCTCTGAACTGGTTGTTTGTTTTGAACCATTATTTTTGTGTGACTGGAGAGTGGAGTTGCTTGGAACGTTGAAACCTGTGTGCATTTGAGGAATAAAGTTGCCAGTGAAGAGAATTTGGACTGGGTCTATAGGTTTTGATCAAGGGAGAAATTACCCAGTGCAAAAATAAATGCTGAAAAAGCTGTCAAGTATCTTCTAGAATATTTCTTCAAGAGGCAAGCCAGATGTGTTTAACTAGCCTGTACTGTTGCAGTAATCTGCCAGGGTAAGTAAAATTGTTCTTGCTTATTACTATTTTTGAGTAATTTGAGTCAAGAATGGGTATGCAGAGACTACATCCTGGGCCAAAACGTTAACAGACTAAATTTAAAGAAGAACAAGCACAAGCAAAACTGAAAATTTAAAGGCCAGAAATTCCTTATTTTGCACCATGCAGAAGGCCTTTTTGTTTAGTTCTGGATAAGGGTGTAAAATCATCTGTTGCAGGTAATCATGAATGCAATTATTTTATAAAAATGTAATTTAGTTCTGAATAATGGCAATCTTGAACTGCAGGAACTATATAATAAACAGAAGAAGACACTGGCAGCAAACTTGGCCACAAAGGAGAAGAAACGCATGGGGGAAACTTTTTCTAAAGGCAGGAGTGATCAGAGATCATTTATTTATCCCTTTCATCACCCGTTCCAGGAAGATGAAATTATTGAGGTAGGCATTCATACTCCCAGGGACTGGGACTACACCTTAATTATTAATTTTATAGTTAATACTTTTTGATGCTAAAGTTGTCTTGAAACTGGTCAAGAGTTAGGGAATTTCTTGTTTTGTTAGGTTTGCCTACATGTACCTTCTGTTTTGACCAACTTGCTTCACTCTTATTGCAGTATGGTGAGGATGCTGAAATAAGCGAATCAGACAAAGGTAATAACATATGTCATCAATATTGTGGTATTTTGCAAATACAGGCCAGGCTAGCTCCAGGATTTTCTGAAAGTGGGTATTCTTGGTACAAGAGGGGAAGACAGAAGACCTTAGCAGGGTTTGTGCACATCCAGGAAATCCTTGAATTCATTGAATTTGGGATTTTTTTGTCAAAGCCTGGAATTCCTTGAAAAACTGTTTTTTACAAGCTCCTGGAAAAATCCCAGTATTTTGTGTTTTGCATTATTTGCAGGATACGTTGTTTCTTGTTTTGCTCAACATGGAAAGTCTTTGAAAATCATTGAATTGTATAGCAGCTATGTAAAAACGTTTGATTTCAATTATTGTGAAAGACGAGCACTCCATAGATCTAGTTCGTAGTAAAAGCAGGATTTAATCTCCTCCAAAGCAAGTGTTTTTTTTAACAAACAAAATTCATTTGCTGTAAGTTTTGGCCAATCTGCAATCAGGTTAACTCGGTCTCGTTGAATTTGCCTCAACATCGAAAACGTCTGGGCCATGAGAGATGTCTGAATAAGTTTGCTGTTTATCTCATCCAGTTATGTCACTATGCCATATCTTCAGTGGATTTGTTTGGTCTTTTAATACCAATTTTCAGTGTTTTGTGCTAGTCCTAAGCAAATTACCTGTTAATAATCAGACTTGGTTATTTTTTGTATTTCATCATCACATGTAAAACACTTGTTGTTATAAATTTCATCTTTCAGAAAATCTTGATGTTGCCTCCTACAAAGGCCTACCAACCCAGAAGGGACGATCTGATGCAGTAAGAAGTTTTGATGAGTACAGATATCCTGTGGACACACAGACAAGCTCAGAACGTAGTGAGCCAATGGAGAGTGAGGTAGAAAGTAAGGATGATGATGAGACTAGAAGTGAAGGTGAAACCCAGTTTGACAAATATAACAGTGCTGACACTGGAGTGAAGACTGTGATTGTCAGCACTCGCCCATATTCCAGGAACCCACCAGGTGAGGTTTGAAGTAAATGTTTTGTGCAAAAACTTGCCCCAAAATTATTAATAGTAGTTTTGGGTATGTGCAGTGTACTTTTAAAATAATTAACCCTATCCCTAAACTAAAAGCTACATGCAGTCCTAACCACAGTATTTTAGATGCCAATTTTATCCTTAACCATTTTTTTGAGTGTTCCAGATGTTATGATGTTCTTGGTGGAAAGTGCGAACACTTGTACAACAATTGTGCACTCACACTAGAGATCGCATATGTACATGTCATGGAAATCCAAGATAGGACAGAATTTCAATATGTTCAAATCTGTAATGGAAATTCTTGGAAAATCAAACCTTTGTGAAAACAAACTAGGACTATGTTCTTCAATCTAAGTCCAGTGTCCCATTCGGATCACGACAGAATTTTTGAAAACTTGGAAACACTTATTAAAACTTGATTTCACGCAAAAAACTTGATTCTGTGAAACAAACATTTGATTCTGTGAAACGAAAATGTGATTCTTTGAAAACCAAAATGTGATTCTTGAAAACCAAAATGTGCTTCTTGAAATGAAAATTTGATTCTTTGAAGCGAAAATTTGATTCAAGATTTGAAACGAAAATTTGATTCATTGAAACGAAAATTTGATTCATTGAAATGAAAATTTGATTCATTGAAACGAAAATTAGATTCTGCAAAACGAGATTTGATTCTTTGAAACGAACATTTGATTCTTTGAAACGAAAATTTGATCCTTTGAAATGAAAGTTTGATTCTGCAAAACGAGAATTTGATTATGTGAAACAAACATTTGATTCTGTGAAACGAAAATTGGAGTCTTTAAAAACCAAAATGTGATTCTTGAAAACGAAAATGTGATTCTTGAAATGAAAATTTGATTCTTTGAAATGAAAATTTGATTCATTGAAACGAAAATTAGATTCTGTACAACGAAAATTTGAATTTTTGATTGAAAATTTTGCTTCTGCAAAATGAATTGGATTCTTTGAAACGAAAATTTGATCCTGCAAAACGAAAATGTGATTCTTGAAACGAAAATTTAGTTATTTGAAATGAAAATGTGAGTGTGAAACAAAACTTTTTGATTCTAAAAATGAAAGTTTACTTCTGCGAAACAAAAATCTGATTCTTTGAAAATGAAAATTTGATTCTGCAAAACGAAAATGTAATTCTTTGAAATAAAAATTTAATTCTTTGAATGAATATTTGATTCTGCGGAACGAAAATTAGACTTTGCAAAACGAAAATTGGATTCTGCAAAATGAAAGTGGTTTCTGTGAAACGAAAATTGGATTCTTTGAAATGAAAATTTGATTTTTGCAAACAAAAATTGAATTCTTTGAAATGAAATTTGATTCATTGAAACGAAAATTAGATTCTTTGAAATCAAAATTTGCTTCTGCAAAACGAAAATTTTATACGTTGAAATGAAAATTTCGTTCTTTGAATGGAAATTTGTTTCTGCAAAATGAAATGTGATGCTGTGAAACGAAAATTTGATTCTGTGAAACTAGAATTGGATTCTTTGAAAACGAAAACGTCATTCTTGAAACGAAACTGTAATTCTTCAGTTGTTTTTTCGTGAAATCATATTTTAATAAGTGTTTTCAAGTTTGCCATTAAAATTCTGTAATGATCCCCATAGGACACTGTACCTACTCTTTTGCAGAGTTCAGAATAATGGTTTGGTAACTAAAGTTGTTTGTTTAATCGTAAAAGCAGAACAAAGAAGAGATGACGCACCAGTGATTCATAGTCACAGTAGGCAACCAACAAGCACGAAGTCAGGTGATCCAACCACAACACAGGCAGCCCAAATACATGTGAATGGTCACTTCGGAGCCACATCGCCTGCCAGTCCTAACAGAGATGACAGAATAAGTGCAATTAGACAGACTGCTGCAGCACTGAAGGAGCGTTTGGAGGCTGAGGCAAGGCGGCTGAGGCTGACTCTAGAGGCCAAGGCATTAGGAGATGCTGCAGTGATGACGAAACCTCCAAGTAGCGGTTTGGGGAGTGAGCCAGAGTTTAGAGGAAATCTACCAGGTAAGGGTGCATTCCTTTTTTGAACATTCTTATTCAGGAGCACACGTTCACTACAGTCTTAACAATTTTGAAGTTTGTGAAGCATCATTGCTTTTAATTTGTTCTATATCTAATATCATGATGGTAACTTCTGGTGATCTGTTTTATGTGTTGGTTTACTTGGTAGTAAACCCAGCAAGGATAACCCTATTTTCTACGTGTTTCAGGTGTCGATAACATTCACGATCAGGCTGATTTGAATAGAGAAATTGTAAGTACTTAATTTACTTATCTGCATCGATGTCATATATGAAAGAATTCCCAGTAATTTCTCCTGTTTATAAATACGATACTGGTAATTAATATATATATCTTACAAATGTTGTTTGTCATCTATTGTTTCCTTCACATTATATGAGGATGTACATAAGCTAGTTGATCTGTGAGTGGCTTGTCATTGTCTTCTACATGCAGTGTACTTTATTTTAAGTTGATTCCTTTGTTTTTCAGTATGCAGCTCTAACGACAAGCGTTTTGGACTGATTCTGCCAAATTGTTTGCAATTACGTCCTGTTATTTTTGACAGGATGAGACAAAAAAGTGACTAGCTATCAACATTGACATTTAGCAGTTAATGGTCATTATTTAAATGTGCTCATAATCTTTGTTTCGATTTACCCAATCAAATTGTGTTCTGTATTTTTTTGGATTTGGGAAAGATTACGTAATCATGCCATGATCATGAATCATGCTGTTGCTTTAAGGAGAAGTTTAAATATCGGTAATAATGGAGAGGTTCAAATCAATTCTAGAGTGCCTTGGACACTGCTGCTACCAAAATCCAAGCAGCATACAGAGGTCACAGCACCCGCCAAGGATTAAACTGGAAACTCCCATCTGGACGTACACTTGGTGCCACCTTAAGAGATGCCCCACGTGTGCAACATGCAGATGGTGATGCAACCAGTGAGTCAAGGGGGACTTATCACATGCCCAGAGATGACATTACATCGGTGGTTGATACTGAGAGTTTGGCTATGGCCAGAACAGGGAGTGAATACAGCTCAGGATTTGAAGCTAGCACTGCAGCTGATAGTGACGTGAGGCACAGGGTATGAAATAACCCCAGTTTCCCTATTTAACACATATGTCCCAGTGTGAGGTGACCACTACCAGTGTGCAGTGATGGTTATGCTAGTCAGTTATTTTGTGTTGGGAGGGGAGCAGGGGGGGGGCAGAAACTGGGGGAACAGGAGGCACTATTTTCAAGGCACTCCAAGAGGGCAGAAAGCAGGAAAAATACCGAAACAAGTTCATTTCTGACAATGAATTGGATGTTCATTTCTGGTTTATAATGGGGATGAAACCAGGAAAAATAGGGGTGGGAGGAAAGAAGGGAGCAGGAAGTTTAACCCCCCTGACCTCCATACAGAGGTATAATTATTATTATACATTTTCATGCTCTCGATTCTGATTGGCTACAAACACACTGTTAATTCCAGTTGGTGTGAACTCGTTATGTCATATCTACAGACAATAGTTTATGCATGCAGAATGAAGTCATTTCTGCAGACAATAGTTCATGGCAGTCATTAATGTTGTTTTCAAATGTAAAATTGCAAGTTTTTGTCTTTATTAGTCCTCCTGCATTGTAGTTGTACAATGCAACAGTTATTGGATTCAGTTTTATTCAGAATTATTAAGGCCTCTGTTTATGTTATCTGTCTCGGGCCTTCGGCTTCGGCAGATAGCACAAACCTCAGCCTTGATAATTCTCACTATCATGCTCAACCTGATCCAATAATTGTTTTGAATTAACTGATGAGCTGACATAGAATAGTTAGTAAACGATCCTGATAACAGTTGAGTTGAAAGATGTACTTAATTTGTGTTTGACATGTATTAGATTCATGTGTTTTATGTTTTAGTTTGGCAACCTTCTACAACACACCGCCTTTCCAGCTCATGATCCTGTGGCTGATGGTATGTATCTGTACTCCATTTCCTGGTAAGGGTCATAGTTTTTGTGAGTTAGTGCGTATTGCATCATGATCTCTTGGGAGGATTTTTTCCTACTGTTAACTGAGTAGGTCTTTTCTCTTCAATTACTGATTGATACTTTTGTGTAGTTGCTACTTTGTATTTAAGCCGCTATTCTGGTTAGTCTGTAGTTTTGAGGACTTCTTGTACAGTGTACAGTTTATAGTTTTCTCAGGATACTTTGTGGTCTATGTAGTGTAGTATCTAGCTGTATAACGAGTCTATAATGTACTTGATCTAGTGTGTACGAATTCAACTCATTGTAATCTGTAACCTGATGATTTATAATTTATGCAGTGTAAATGGTATATTCTATAGTATATTCTATTCTATGTTCAATCGTAGTCTCTAGTCTGGCATGATCTGTAAACTTGTTTAGTCTATAGCCCAGTGTAGTCAAATGCACACAGTGTCATCTGTACCATGATGTAGTCTACAGTCCAGTGTAGTCCAGTGTGCACAGTGATCTTGGAGACTGTAGGCCAGTGAAATACATGTATACTGTGTGCAGTGTAGTCTGTAGCTTACTGTACTCTAGACTATGTACCCAGCGTAGTTTGCAGCCAGGTGAAGTATTCTGTGCTCATTGTAGATCAAGCCTGGTGTAGTCTAGTGTACACAGTGTAGTCTGTAGCCCGGTGAAGTCTACTGTACACAGTTTAGTTTGTAGTCAGGTGTACTCTACTGTGGATAGTGTAGTCTGTAGCCCAGCGAAGTCTACTGTACACAGTATAGTCTGTAGTCCGGTGTATTCCACTGCACATAGTGTAGTCGGTAGTCCAGTGTATTCTACTGTACATAGTGTAGTATGTAGCCCAGTGAAGTATTCTGTGCTCATTGTAGACCAAGCCCGGTGTAGTCTAGTGTACACAGTGTAGTCTGTAGCCCAGTGAAGTCTAAGTACTGCACGTAGTGTAGTCTGTAGTCCGGTGTACTCTACTGTACATAGTGTAGTCTGTAGTCCGGTGTACTCTACTGTACATAGTGTAGTCTGTAGCCCGGTGTACTCTACTGTACATAGTGTAGTCTGTAGCCCGGTGTATTCTACTGTACACAGTAGTCTGTAGTCAGGTGTACTCTACTCTCCGTAGTGTAGTCTGTAGCCCAGTGTATTCAAGTGCACACAGTGTAGTCTGTAGTCCGGCGTACTCTACTTTAGATAGTGTAGTCTGTAGCCTGGTAAAGTCTTCTGTACTCAGTGTAGTCTGTAGGTCTAGGGTATTTTGCAGTCTAGATAGTAGATTTATTTAGTCTTAAATTTGTGCATTTATGCATTATATATGTCGTGCAGCTGCTCAGTGACTCGTTTTCTCCATGGTAGTTGCAGAATCTCAGTTTCCTCCAATTTCTGGAAACATCCGTCTTGCGCCAAGCAGAGAGCCATGGTCGAGGCCAACTGGTGACAGGTAGTTATTAGAGCCATTGATGTATGAGAATAGGTGCATAGAAAGCCATATCGTTTTGCAAAATTCGTCCCTGTACTAAAAAAATTGTGAATGCTAGTTTTGACGTTTTTAGGATCTTTCAGTTTATTTTTATGAGTGTTTTAGGGTTTTCATGCACTAAGAATTATAAAGCTATATTTGGTTAAAGACTATGTTTGATTTTGTATTTTTATTTTACATGCTGAAGGGAGGGAGCTGATCAATACACATGGGGGTGGGGGCTATTACGTTCTGACACACCCCATTCTTAAAGTTTTGAATACCTTTTAAACTGCAGTGTAGAACTAGAAAGCAGTTGCACTGTCTGTTGTGTCTTATGATATAATTTCATTTATTGCATTTAACATTTACTAGTTCCCCCTAAGTGTTGAACAAATCAGGTGCGCAGGGGAGAGGTGTGGTAACATGTGGTAACATCTGTGGCTAATGGAAGAAAAGTGGGTCCCAACCTTATGCATGTATTTTTACCTGCACTTCCTTATAGTAGATACACAAAATGTGTTGTAATTGTCTATGAATGTGCCTGCAGCTATAAGTTGCTTTTTTTTACTTTTCATTGGAAGTGAAACAAGTCTTAGCAACACTCGCATCAATCAGTGTTGCATATGAATACTGTCCAAGGACAGACATGGCTCGATCCTAAGTGATTATTGAACTACAAGTTAGAAAGTTGTTAAGTGACTCTTTTCCTCTTCTTCAGTTTGAGTGTCATAAATATCTTTGCAAGACAACACCCTCACCTAAAGCTGATTCAGGGTAAGTGATAGTGATTCAGGTTTTAAAGTGATAGTGATTCAGGGTAATTGATATTGATTTAGGATAAAAACTGGCCTGTCAGTTTTAGTAAATGTTTTGATAATACCAGAAGTTGTTTTGGAAGTGTGAAGAGTTACTGCTCCAATCAATGATTAAGAAACCAAAGTAGCTTACCAGTACAAACACTTGGCTCTGGTTTCTGTATTATGAAGTGACAGTATTGCATGTTTCCACTTTATGGGATGCTGTCTGTCACAAGATTTATTCCCAGCAAATGGCAGATCTTTGCCCAACAGTTGATGCCTGGGTCAAAAGAAGTGCTGTGAGAGAATAATCTGTTCACATTCTATTAGAAGGTTCGACTTGTGTCAGGATATGCCAGAGGATTAGATCATTTACTATAATTTAATTTCACCTGGCCTGAACTGGAACTTCCTTGCACAAGGTAGACGATCAAAAAGACTTCTTCAGATATAAGCAGGAACAGAAACAAACTGATAGACAGATCGGAAAACAGACACTTAGATAGATTGACAGTTAAACAGCTCAAGAGGCAAAGTGTTCTAACTCAGCCCCCTAACTGCCGCCTCCTCCCTCATACTGTATACATTTGTGATAGGTTTTATTATTGTTATAACTATTTTAACTATTTTAACTATATCAAATTTGTAAGAGCATCGAGCCTGGAGGATGCTCCTAAAACATTATTATTATTATTATTATTATTATTTGGCAAAGGGACTATTTCGAAACTAAAGGTGGGACTAAATGATTACGAGAGTTGATGCGAGTTGAAATTCTCCCTATTGTTTGTCCACCAACTCTTCTGCACTGTCGCGGACTGTCGCGTGCTCTCATCGAGTTTCAACATGTTCTAATTTTGATGAGTCGATGATAGTCTATGCAAACCTTGTCAAACTCTCATTTACTCTCATCCTCCTTTGACCACACATGTGAGAGTTCGAGAAGTTACAACAACAGCTTCAACCGATTTCATTTCCACAGGTTGATATATTCATATAGAGATTACAGTAAGAAAACAAAAATGTCGAGGGTGTAGGAACCAACAACCCAGAGAGGTTAAGACGAGATTCCTTCGCACTAAAAAGAAAAATATTAAATAATTGACCATTATTCCATTAAGACTTAAAATTTTTAAGACGTACCAAAAAATGTGTTCTGATTCAAGAGAGAACACGTTTCAGTGTTATTAAAGACCAACGTTAGGGTAGTAGGCATACAAAATGAATGTATTCACTTATTTATCTCAGGGCGGAAGGAGAGTAGGCGACGGAACACGCTGAATTGAGTGGATTCTGTGATGCAAATGCCTGGGTCCGATTTTTTGTCCTTCCGGCAATAAATCTTTGATGGTGTAGTTCGCTCACTAAACAAGTGCATAAAAATTTCAGTCAGATTTATCTTCAGGCTGGTACTCATGAAATGCTGTCGTTTGCTAATAAGCGGATAAATAATAAGTGGAGCTGTAAAACCATCTCAAATCATCCTCGAATGTATAAGGCTTTGGATGCTGTAGTTTACTACTTTCAATTGTCTGGTGGTTCAGAAAAGAGGGGTCAACGCGTTTATTCATATTTATGACTTCTTGCATGAGGGTTAACATACATTTTTCACCTGCGGTATGTATCATGCTGTTTAATTTCATTACAGTTTTGTCGTCGCGGTTTTGTTTTGTTTCTCACATGAAAATAGACTACAAATAGTGTCAACATTTTTCGTGTATTCATTTCTTATGCTGATTGGTTAATTTGATGCGCCTCGGATCACATGACCGAGTTCTTGATAGGATGGGTAGTTGAAACAAAGGTTTTATTTTGTTATAAATAGAATACGGTAAAGGTTTCCTATCATCTACTAAAAGGGCGCTGCCGCGTAAAACTTTGAAAACGTAATCTTGATCATTTGAAAATTTTGCTTCGAGTCTCTGAACGTTATGGAGGTCCGTGGTAAACCAGAGTTTATTGCAAAACTTAAGCGTCTGTCCCGCGACTGGTTACTAAATGGGGGAACAAAGAAAATGTCCATCCTCATCACTGGCAAAACTGGGGTTGGGAAATCGCGAATGGTTAATTCCCTACTTGGTAGAAAGATAGCAGACGAAAGCCGTGAGAAAAGCGCGTGCACGAAAGAAGTTCAGTCGTACAATGTCAATCTGGCAGGGGTAGACGTAGTTATCTGGGATTCTCCAGGACTGCAAGATGGCACTGGGAATGAAGACCAATACCTCGAAAATATGTCCTCCAGAATTAAAGAGGTTGATTTGGTGATCTACTGCCTTCGAATGGATGGAGCCCGTCTTGGGGTGGACGATGTGAGAGCGATGAAAAAGTTAACGAAGGTGTTTGGCCAGGATCTGTGGAAGAATGCTGTGGTCGCTTTGACCTTTGCAAACAGGGTATTGGATCCTGATTTGGAAGACGATGATCAGGCTACACCTGCTAGTCACGAAGAATTCTTCACCAATGACCTTGCTCACTGGGATGCTGCATTTCGAAACACCTTACCAAACAAAGCAGGCATTGATGCTGCAATAATCGAGGCCGTACCACAAGTTCCAACAGGTACCCTTCAGAGGCTTCAGCTACCGGACAGGGAAAATTGGTTGACGGAATTCTGGATTCAGTGCCACAAATCCATGAAGATTGGTTGTCGTGTGAATCTGCTGAACATAAGCAAAGACAGGATGTCTGCAGAAGAAGAATCAGAATTGCTTCGTGTGATGCAAGTGGCCACTAGTAGCAGCAACTTAGCCGAAGCCGACCAGTTCTTTCCTAAGCTTCATTTTGACCAGGAACAGAAAGAAAAGCTGGAGGAAACAGCTTGGGAGTCGTTTACAGCCTGGCTCAAAGGAACTGGAGCTTGTCAAATTGTCGAAGGCATCAGGTCATACACAGATCCCGTTATAAAGGAAAACTGTAGCATATCTTAATGAAGATCCTTTGAGATGAAACGCCCATTTGCGATTTCTCCAATCTTATGTTAGTTTTCCAATAATAATGGCATAAATCAGTGTTGGTTTCGAATTATATTTTATTTGCATTTGTTAAAACCAATCGAAAGATGTTGGAAACGTAGTTGCTAAAGTCAGAGAAAACTGAAATGAAAATGAAAACGACATGTCGAAATAAAAACCTATCCGGTATATAGTGCTAATCGTACTTTAGTTGGAATTTGTATACCAACCCCTATTATTCAATTATTCTTTCATTATTCAAGTTATTTCGTTATATATGTTACCTATTATAGTACCTGAATGTTTTAAAATATTGTAATTTAGAAGATGTTTTTGAAAATGTGTAAATCGGCCATTATAATTTGTAAAATTCTATATTATTTAGCGAGCTTGTATCTTCTATAAGCCGACGGCTTCACAACAAGCTTCCTTGCCTGTTTATTGATTATTGTATTTATTTTAGTTTATTGTATATATTTGGCTTAATAAATTGAACTTGAACTTGAACAAGTTTTCGTATAGTAGGATCAATAGATAGACGCTTTGTTTATCAGAAAAAATATAGACATTTTGGCCGAACCTCATTGTTACTAATATCGAGGCAAATTCAGTCTAAACTTATCTTCAAACTTATCTTCTAAACTTATCTTATCTTCTTATGTCCCAAAAGGATCCAAAACCTAACCATATATCTATCAATCATAACCGACATTTCGACCATGTCGTGATCAGCGGCACGTAATCGTATGTGTAATATTTACTGGATAGAGTCCACTTCAACCGAAGAGGAAACGATTGTTCAGCATTTCGTTTGATCATATACATCGCTTTTTGTTTGTGGTACCCAACACGAGGTTGTTCTTAAATCGTTATCGAATTTTGGGCAATTTAAGGCTCACTGTCTTTGTATTATTCTAAAAGAAAAGCTGTTTTGAAAGTTATTCAAGATTAAGGGATCGTATATTAGCTTTGATGTAGCCATTGCACCTGACACGCGACAAAGCCAAGTCTCGCGTCATTTTATCTGCATGAGTATAATTATTTTATAGATGTGAATCACTATGCCAATGAGCATGTTTTATTCACGTCGCGTTCCACTTAAATATTGCTCTTCGTTAGTCATTCACAGCACGAAATGGCAGATTCAACATCTTTATAAAAAGCATAAAGTTGCGTAAAGATTAACAATTTAAATGATTGTAAAGTTGTTTAAAGTTAGTAAAGCGAAGACTGTAAAGCTACCTAAACCTTCACTAAAGGTTTCTTAAACTTTCGCTTTACGCATGCGGCGTATAGTCGCCTAAATATGAGTAGAGTAGCAAAATGTAAAGCCATTAAAACTCACATAAGTGTTTAAATGAAGTTTTGTTTCCGGACAACAGTATGCCAGACTAAAGCGAGTTTCAGTTATTGTCTGCTCTGAAATAAAGATCGCACAAAGTTCTGGTAAGAAATATTGTACCATGCATGGAAGTGAAACTGATTAAAAGTTTATACACAACGACCTTATCGCTTTTCTTTTGCTGTATTATAATTCAGCGTTTACATGCTCTACACGCGATAACATCTATCGATGAATTTTGGAGACATCATAATTCATCTCTTGCCCTTTGTAAAGCAATAAATTGTTTTGAGGAAACTGCTGATATTACAATGTTGCATTGCACCTGACACGCGGCAAAGCCAAGTCTCGCGTCATTTGATCTTCATGAGTAATTATTATGTTGATGGCTGTGAGTCACCATGCCAATGGGACTGATTTATTCAAGTTGCGTTCCACTATATTAACAATGCTCTTTAGCAGTGATTTTGCAGACAGCGCTTATCGTGATAAGGACATTATCACGGGCAGTTTCATAACGTGTCTGTTTTTGATGTGAAATGTGTTTGTATAAAACGAAAGGGGAGGGGGAGAGTATGAACATCTTGAAGCAAGAAGGAAGGGCATATGTGGTAGCACTCAAAAATGCAAT
>JANVCJ010142810.1:0-11003 GCA_026413505.1 Epizoanthus ramosus
CTACTACTACTACTACTATTACTACTACTACTACTACTACTACTATTACTACTACTACTACTACTACTACTACTACTGCTGTTACTACTACTTATACTACTACTACTACTACTACTACTACTACTATTTCATCGAAAGGGGGCTGAAGGAGACCTAAGTTATAGCAGGTCACTTTATGCAATTTCAGTCTAAGGTTTGCAGGCCAGGTCTATCGTCGTTCCAAGAGCCCACGTTCTTTTAGGCCTGCGGCGAGGAACGAAGGGCTCTGGGAGTCGCTCTGGGATTATATTTGAACAGACAATTACATGTCGCTGAAATAAAACACAAAGGAATACTTAAAATGTGGGCAATTCTGCAATAGGTTTCAATCTCGTTCCCAGAGCCCACGTTCTTTTAGGCCTGCGGCGAGGAACGAATGGCTTTGGGATAAAGCACGAGCCGGCGCATGCGCAAACCGCCGCTATAGCGGCCAACAGACAATCGATATTCCTTATAAGGTAGTCCTCAGTCCTATTCCAGAGCCCTTCGTTCCTCGCCGTATTGCTTTCTGGGATCGTTTGGGTAGACGGACCCAGTCCTTTGTAGTTTCTGGAGTGGGGAACTCCAGAGCCATGAGCTTCGTTCCTCCCCGAACCCGGGCTCTGGGAACGAGATTGAGCTTTAGGAGGTTAATTCACTTATAGACAGCCAGTTCAGTTAAATTGAGGGATCGGAATTCTCTCCCGATTTGAGAAGGGGAACAATATGTTCCAAACCATCTTGCTGAATAACATTGAGATCAGTTGGGTTGCAATATAGGCACACCATGCAGTAATCTTGATCATTTCATTAGACGAAATTGAATCGCCTCCGATTCGGTCATGCAAGTGCGGTTTTGCAGTCTCGGGATAAAGGTAATAAAACTACTTATTTATGAAGATGTGATAGCTCGTGATAAACACTTCGAAAGATTTGAATCAATCGGAGTCAAAAGAGAAAAACACTCGGCTGAACTAAACTGGGCAGAACTAAACTGTTTTTCTTGTTTTCTTCATCAGTTTCATCAGTCTTTTTCCTTTTTCGTTTTGCATAAACTCACAAAGAAAAAATAAGAAGAAGAGAGAGGCATTAATCAAACCTTTGAAATTCTCTACAATTATTTTGAAGAATGTGTAAGAGAGCAAAGTTGGCTTTTAGAATTCATACTTTACTTATCATCTCTCTCCTTTTATTCTTTTCTGTTTTCAGTTCAAGCTGCAGCTAAAATAATCATATAAATTACTGAATTACAAAATACATTCACAGCATAGCGGGTTTTGATACTATAAAAGTTATTTAAAGTGGTGTTCCAGAGTGCAAGCGTTAGCTGCGCCATTACTGCATTACGGATATTACACTTTTAGTATAAAATTAGTTCAGTGCTTACTACGTACGTTAAGGCGATTAATAAAATATCACTCATGAATTTTTTAAACATAACAAAGGAACAAAAACAGGATTAGTTCGCATAATTTGTTAACACTTTTTATCGCTTCTTGTGCGTACTTTGAGTTTTTGCCGCTTTTCACTTGGTAAATTAATTTGACTTTGCTTTCATAGACTCAATGTCGGATGTTCAGTCTTGTTTGCTTTAACCACAATGTGACACCGACTGCCGAGAAAGACGACTTGTATGCGCAAATGACCAAATAAAATATATTCCGGCATTGAATTGAGCTGATCCGCTGTTTCTCTATTTGACCCTAATTTTTTTTCTTTTCGGTTTTTAATCCTTCTCACTATACAATTTTAACCCTTCAGTTTTATTTTTATAGGGAATATATCGAATTTAGTAAGTCTGTCACGTACCTGTTCCTATAATTACAATTCCTTGCCGAAACGATTGACAAATAATCATGAATTCATTACGAAAACATAAGTTTATTAAGTTTTCCTAAATAATTTCAAAAATTATCTGTCATAAAACCAGTTAATAAATCATGTTGCCGGGGAAAGATTAACCAATGATTAGTGAAAGATCTACGGGCTGATACAAAACTCCTAAACCTTGGCAGAATTTGACAATATGAAATAAAAACAAGTTTAAGGCCATACAAAAATACGCCAAGCATGCTATGTCAAGATACCACATGTTAAGAAAAATTTAATTGCAAGAAGACCAAAGAAAATAAATGAGTGATTTGAGATTTTCAGTGTGAATTTCAGTTGCTCGTCAGAATAGAAACTGACAAGTGGTACTTGGCCAACTTTTTTTAACAACACTGAAAAACACAACAAAGATGGCCGCCCTAAGCCTGTAAAACCAAATTCGCCTTTGATATGATATAAATTGTTCAGCTTAGCTCGACGAGTAAGCGTTGTTTTGACTGATTATTAAGCCAACGGCTGGTTACTACCGGTATCGCGAGCTTTCCTTTATAACTGAAATCCGCGTTTCCGATTCCAGATCATGTAGCTCTCTGGAGCAGTGGCAGGAAACGTTAACATTGAGTTGTTTGTTTCAGTAAAATAGTCTTCCAGAAAATATATTGGAAAAAGAGTGAAGTCTATGTATCTCGCAATACTGTACTCTCGGTTGGTTTATAATATATATATCGCCAATCAAGCGACGCATTGAGAATAATCCAGTTTTATGTTACAGGTCACAATTCATAGCAACGGGTCGGCCGACTAATCCCTAGACTCCTCTTCTTCATGATAAGTACATTTTTGCAGCCATTTCTCGATCTTGTAGATTTCTCTTTGGCTGTGGTTTAAGTTTTCCACCGAGCAGCCTTTGTTTACTAATGCTTCTGTCAAGTTCGCTTCAGTCAAATCTGCGCAATTCGAAACAGACCACGATAGTTGCTCATCGGATGGACATCTCATAAACGGAGTGGTTGACCCCGAAATGCTACCACCGTTTTCCAAAACATCTCGACTAACAGACAACCCTACACACATGGACAATCCACACTGGCTAAGCTCTGTTTCTTGATAGAGTCCGGCACTGCTCGAGTTTACCATCATGTGTATGTAATCCATTGTCTTGTAGCGTCTAGCCATATTGGTAAGTCTGTAGCGCGACCAAGCTTTCAACAGTTCGGGGCAGTCGTCATAGACAACAACGTCTTCTAAATTACACGGTAAACTTCTCCAGCGAGGTAGTTTTGCCGCCACTGGCCAGTCCGAACTCGGATAACCTGCTGTCAGAAACGAAGTACACGAAAATCTGTTCGTCGAGATAGATGATCTTGATGGTGGCTTCCTTAATCGAGTCGATCTTTCGGTTGAGAAACTGGTTGCTCGCGGTGTTATGATCACAGGTAGCGATGTTTCTAGTTCCATTTTTTCTTCTAGCTAAGATTCATATAAATTGAGGCAAATTTGAACTAGAGTTGTTTAAAAAAAGTGACACAACTTTGTATTTTCTTCGCTCCAACGCTGAACAACGCGGAACAATTTATGTTGACCGTCATCCGCCAATTTACATCAAAACTCTCGCTGTTTCCTCTGTATAATACAATTCTGATATTTTGTCAAATTATGTAAACGAGGCCACTTAATCTACCGGTCAGCGTGCGATTGAAAGTAAACTACTTAGAACGGTAAGCGATGATTGGTAGAACACATGTTTAATTATCTTTGAAAATGTACTTTCGCCAACTTTTGCTTTTATATCTGTTTTGAATCCAACAAATTATTATGCACATTATCAAGACAAAAGGCTATCATGTCGTTAGTTCATTAATTTCTACTGGCATTGTATGGTTTAAAAGATTTATATTCTTGAAATATTAGTTGAAGTCTGCTATTTCCAACCTTAGGCGTCGAGAGTTCTCACATTTATTTCTCTTGTTATTTGATACAAGCAATCGGAAAGCTTAATTTCTATGGATTCTTGCCTGTCTTATAAATAATTTAACTCTAGACGAACCATGTTCTGAGTACAAAACACACACTGTAATCTTGACCAAGCCATTCACTGAACAAGGGTCCGATGAAAGAGAATCAGATCACTGGCCGGTAGAATTTTTACTTGACATTAGCACGCCGTGGGAGATCTATTTCATGTCATTGTTTCTCTGTGCAGTGTTTCGAGTCTATAACTGTCCGAATCAATCAGTTTTTATATCACTACAAGGAAAATGATTACCTCTGACACGGATTCTTCAGACATCAGTTCAAATTAACATATTATAGGCCATTATATGCAAAGCGCTACAAGCAACAAAGACTCAAGAACGACCAAAGACAACGAAACATTATTTTATTTAATATACCCTCAATTGGAGGAGTTGCCATGAAAAAAAAAACCCAGAAAGTTAGAGCCTACAAACTGAAATGTGCGATTACACTGATACGATCAGAAAGGCGCGCCGTCTGTAGTGAAATACAGTTAAATTAAACTATGACACAGTCTGTTAGCACAAACAATCCCGACAAAATTGTCTGAAAACAAGTGGGAGTATATCTGACTGTCACCTGCGATTTTCAGTTCTTTAGCAGCCACATGCACCGTACATTTAAACCACGCATTTAAAGAACAAATAAAATCCCTTACGTACTTTCAGTGAATAAACATTTATTTTGTCGTTTTACGATTTGGATACAAATGTATAGGGAAAGTAAAAGGCATTACCACAAAATCAGTGGAACTGTTTTGTCTTAAAAATAAACGAAAAATAAACTAACAAAATTTACATGCACAGAACGACTCGAGAAACAAATACCGCCATGAATTTGAATAACAAATAACTTTAATTGTTATTTTCAAGTTGTCTTCAGTTGAAATGAGTGGGTGCGTCCATGTCCATGAAGTTAGTAAAAACTCATGGCAAATGAAATTTCTTGCAAAAAGAACACAAATCTTTCCTCAAATTGCCAGAAACTAAATGGATAAAAAACGTGTTGTTTTCATTCTTTTTAAATTACAACCCACTTATGACGTCATGGATGTCTCAGGAAGGAAATAGGGCGCCATGTTGCCTGCTAATCGATCGGCTTATCGTCTTCTTCAGCTTGCACGGCGCTAGTAACGCAAAAATTACTTACCACCTTTGACTTGTACATGTTTTAATGAGGGTAATAATCTCAACCATGACAAAAATTTGTTTGTATTTTATGCTGCTAATGTGCATCTTCATACATCTGAAAGCAATATGCTTTTAGACCGATTTGAAGTATTCCCAAACGACTTGTAAAATATGTTCCTTTTCTGATACGTGTTCCTGTTGTGGACATTATAGCTCTTGAAGTATTGTTGAATTATTATTCTTGAACTATTTTTGATATCACATAATAGAGGGAACAATTGAGTAACTCGCATGGGCACGTCCTTCGCTGGCTACATGTTGTTTTTATACACCGAGAAGTTGAGAAAGAGCTCGAGTTTGAATTACAATAATTTCCCACCAGAATCGAACTTTGAAGCAACAAAAGAGTTTTAAAAGTTAAGCGCTAGAGTTCGACAACGACCGGTATTATATGCAGCTTTTTGAGCTACGGCAGTCGAGCATTGCATGTCGAAAAATAATAAACTTGGTGAATTACTTTAAATTCCCAACTGAGCGAGCAGTGGACGATCCGTACATAGTTACGACTACGTTTTGTCTAAATCAACGATGAAGTACTATGTATGTCGCCCAATGATAAGTTCTGAGACTGAATAATAATAATAATAATAATAATAATAATAATGATCGTACGTTTTGTACACTCGTAAAAATGATTAAAAAATGGACGACCCCTTAGTTTATATATTCGACAACACTCGATCGGTGGGTTTAGGAAACCTTAAAAACGTATACAGAAAATTTAATCCACTAAATTCCCAATGTCCGAAGATGTCATTTCTTTAAAAGAGATCCCGGAAAATTGATATAGCTATCCAAGCAGTCAATCAATCAATCAATCAATCAATCAATCAATCAATCAATCAATCAATCAATCAATCAATCAATCAATCAATCAATCAAAGAATCGACCAATCAACGAACTAACCAACCAATCAATCAATCAATCAATCAACCAACCAACCAACCAAATAACCAACCAACTAACTAACTAACCAAACAACTAATCAACCAACCAACCAACCAACCACTCAACCCAGACACCAACTAATCAATAAATCAACCAATCAATCAACCAACCACCAACCAATCAATTAATCAATCAATCAATCAACCAATCAATCAATCAATCAATCAATCAACCAATCAACCAACCAACCAATCAACCCAGCCACCAACTAATCAATCTATGAATCGATCGATCGATCAATCAATCAATCAATCAATCAATCATTCAATCAATCGACTAAATAACCAACTAACTAACCAAACAAACAACCAATCAACTCAGCCACCAACTAATCAATAAATCAACCAATCAACCAATCAACCAACCAACCACCAACCACCAACCAATCAATTGATCAATCAACGAACCAACCAACCAATCAACCAATCAACCAATCAACCCAGCCACCAACTAATCAATCAATCAATCAATCATTCAATCAATCAATCAATCAATCGACCAACCAGCCAACCAATCAACCAACTAACTAACTATCCAATCAAACAACCAACCAACCAACCGACGCGACCTTTCACAAATTTATTCTCTGTCTGGAATTGGATTTAGATTGCTGCCAATCGTGTGCATTTCAAATAAAGCCGCACGTTCCGACAGACGAGATGGCACCAGCCCAATCGTTTTTCTGTCTGAATGCGCGGCTTTACTTGAATTGCACATGATTGGCGGCAGTCTAAATCCAATTCCATACAGAGAATAAATATTTGAAAGGTCGCGAAGCAATGAAAACGGTGGTAACCAACTAACCAAACAACCAATCAACTAACCAAAAAACCAGCCAATCAATCAATTAACAAATCAGTAATCAATCAATCAATTAATCAATCGATCGATCGACCAACCAATTAACCAACCAATCAACGAACCACCAACCAACCAATCAATCAATCAATCAATCACCGAACCAGCCAATCAACGAACCAACTGATTAACCGGCAATACTAGAGTTCCAACTTTAACTATATCTTCAACCATGCTACCCAATACCGTGCTCCACATTCAACATATTGCAGCTAACAAACGTTTCAAACAGGACTGAATTGTGATATTAGATATTTGACTTTCGGTACAAGTTAGTATTAAATATACAAGATAATTATAAATATAGCTGCTGTATTGACAGGACAAGGAGATGTCTTGTGTCTTGATTCATTAATACAAACGAAACGTGATCGACAAATATGGAGGCACTCTATTAATCCAAAAGTACCTAGTTTAAGATATTCGTCAAGACATATTTGACGTTTTTGGTGGAGCACTGCGATATATATTATGATGGCCTTCACATTGCTCATGCACACGACACGCCGTACACCGCCGCACAGACATTCCCTCGGTTCGATTGGGAACATAATGTCCACAAGACTTGATCCATCTTTTTATGAGAATATTCTTATGAACTCTCTTCTCCTTCAAATTTGCAATTCCAAGACTGTCCAGACTCAAGTCTAAATTCCTGCATTTTTCTGCAATCTCGCTTTCTGCTTTTAGGTCAACTGCACAAGCGCGCGGACGGTGTTCCTCAAATGTGACAAAAATTCTTTTCGGTGCAGCCTGAACGGTATGTGCGTGCAGATTGGGCATACTTCTGGAATGTGGAAAACTCGCTTCTGATCCCAGGTCGTTGTTGAACGGAGTGGCTGTTCTTCGTCTCGACGAGCTTACGCTATATCGCTTTGGCATTGTGTTTGGAGTGATACAAGAAGGACGTTCATCTGGAGTTTCCCTAAGTGTTTCATTAAATACGCTGCACAGTTCGCCAACTACTCGGGCAGCAGTGAACTCAGTTGAGCTAGATATCTGGGGAGACTGCGGAGGGTTCAAAAGCTCTGAAGTAGGTGACGACGGTTCCGAGCTGGTCTCCTTCAGTTGTCGCGTTTTTGAAGTTTGGTTTTGTAGCTCTTGCGGAGTTTCCAATTTCACATTGGTAAAACGAGAAGCTTCTTCGTTTACAGGTTCGTTTGGTTCTATTGTTGTCGTCGGTTGGGATAAAATACCAGGGAAAGAATTCGGAAGCTTGATCTTGCAAGTTTTGCCAGATAAAACAAAGTCTGGTTTTGGCTTTGCTGAAGATAAATAGCCGAAATTGCACTCTCTATGTACAACGTTGTCCTCTGAATTCTGTCCCACTAATATTGGTAGAAGACTTTTTTGTTTTAAGTTGGAATTGTTTTGTAATGTTTGGGGTATGCCTAGATTTACATCATCCTCGATCACTTCCGTAGGGAAATCCTTTGTTATTTTAAACCTGTGATCCAGCTGCCAGGCTGACTTTACAGCAGGTTTAGCTCTTACTGGCTGCAAAGGATTGGTATAAGGAGATTTACGTCCAGGGTTTTGTGAGATGGGATGGCAATCACAGTCGTAACTTTTACGGCCCGGCATCCGATACAGTTTCTCATCGCATTGTTGCCCAGGAATCCAACCGGCATTGGCATCGTCATAGTAAGAGCTTGTAGAGACTGCCTCTTGGCTGGATTGGCATTCATCAATAATAGAAATCTCAAAAGTCGAATCGTGGTCTTCTCTTGATACGAAAGTCTCCTGGGTTTGGAGATTTTCTTGTCGAGGCGTCTGCCATGTTGTTTGAAGATCTTCAGTGTGGGAACCCTTGATTTCTCGGTATCGATTTCCCCTTGCTAAACGAAAATGCTTGCGTTGAAGAGGCTTTTCTACACCTGGGATACACAGAGAAGAGAAATCTCCTTCCGGCAAACCTTTTTCCAACCGAATATTCTCATTTTTCGTGCACCCATCAACCCGAGGGATTTCTTTGTGTTCTTGACGATACTTGGCAGACAATTTAGCCTTGGAGAAGTCTCTGGATTTGCCAGATTTTGCACCTTGTGGTCTTCGTTTTTTCCTTGCCTTGCTTTCTTTCTGTATTTCACCCGACATTTTCATTTGGTTCTATTGCCAAAGAAACTTCATTTCCCCCCTTGCGTGGACTTTGCAAATCTATAAATGAAAATTGGCATGGGGGAGAGATTAGTACATTAAATAAACACAACCTTTAGGTGAAATAAAGTATTAATGTGGGAACGAAACGTTTGGCGTGAAAACTTCGCGTAGCAACCAGAAACTGCGTATGGTAACCAAGATCGAATTCGCTTCCAATAGAAAATCAAATTCCCGTTATTTCCATCTTTCTGTTATCTTAGGAAGCCCAGAGGCATTCCACTGGGAAATACTAAAAGGACGAAATTCTTCTGGTCTTTTTTCACCTTCGCCTTTTCCCGTGCCCGGTTGACTGTCGCCTGCACTCGGACGATTTTATTCTGCCTCATTGCCTACTATATATATTATGTTTTCTGCTTTCTATCAAAACTTATTAACCATTTAACAACTCTTCTACACCCAGCCAAGTTTGTATTTGTATTATTAAGACACCTTAGTGTGAGTTTAGTGTGCAACACAGTTGTTGTTAATAAAGTTTGCACGTCATTCCTACTGGAGCTAGGTGACGAACAGAACTCATTTCGGGCACTAAAATAGTAACTTAATGGCAGAATTTTCCCTTCAAATTGTCACTATAGACAATTTGTGCAGCTGATCAGTTTAGATCATTTCTGTAGTTGCAATTAATGTGGAATAATTTCATTTTGAAAAGATGTATCGTGGGAAAGCAAAACTGAAATAGGTTATATATAAGATAAGTCTATCCATAACAGATCGGCTTCCCAAAGGGAATTTGACATTCAAAAGGACCCGGCTGCTGCTAAAACAAATTACATCAATATTTAAAATAAAATTATGAATTTGTTAAAAGTTCAAACAAGAAAAACTTGAGAATTTTAAAGAATTAAAGGCCATTTAGTGATTTACAAAATCGAAAATACGCAGAAGCGTACAGAAACCAAATCTATAAACTGAACCAGCAGCAAATAGAAAATCACGGTCAAAGGCGAATATCGGCTGAAGTAATGTTTGTCAACAAACCAAAACACCTTTGAACATCCGGACAAAGAATCCTCTGTCTCAAACAGCATATCAAAGAGTGCCACGTTCAAGAATAACAATCATTAACTCAATATTTTGCTTTGTTTTCGTCTTAAACAATTTGAGGCTGAAATTGCCCAATATTTAAGAACAATGATCCTCAGCCCAAATGTCTGGTTGTTAAAAAATACCGCGTGCAATGGAATAGACCTACTGTTCCGGGTTCAGACCGAGAATGTTGTGAATTATGACGCTATATTTCTAAACTTTCTAATAATGGCTAGAATCAGTTGAACCGTTAACAATGTTATTAAAGGATCGTATGGAGACCGAGGGAAGAGCGGAAAGTCTTTTCAAATCGCTCACGCAATCTTATCTGTTATCACGCTCCCAGTGTGATAATACTCCACGTCCCGGCGTGAAATGTTTTCAGAAATGTCATTACATAAAAACGTTCATTCAGACATTAGGATTCATGGGAAGTTATATAATGGGGCATATCGATTGCAAGTTTAATCAATTTTAATATATGCGCCATGTAAAGAAACGAGCCACGTAGTAATAATCTAAGGCCTGTGGCGCGTGCTCTACAATCTCCATACTATTATATTTGTTGCTAACGCGCAATGCAACACGGTGACCGTGAAATAGAGTTGCCAGGATTATCTCACTGAACAGGCTTCAAACTGTTTGGTGCCATTTATCATTTTAAGTTGAGGAGGTCGGGCCAAAAATAAAGGAAAAAAATTGAATAAGTATAAAATGAAAATTAAACTCAATTTGAAAATGAAAAAGAAATTCGTGCACGCCTGTTCCGAATTTTTTTACGATAGGGCAGTTTAAATTCCAGTGGGTGGTTGACGAGTACTTTCATCTTGGGATGATCGAAGGGCTAGAACACGTACATACGCATTAGAAGAAGGAAGAGGGTTAGAACACCCCCCCCCCCCCCCCCCCCCCCCGGGAGCGGGGGGCGGGGGGGGGGGGGGGGGGGGGGGGGGGGG
>JANVCJ010142810.1:11013-23940 GCA_026413505.1 Epizoanthus ramosus
GTTTACTTTCATTTTGGGTTTATCTATGGGCTAGAAACCGTACAAACGCATTACAATAAGGAAGAGGGTTAAAACACCCCCCCCCCCCCCCGCGTTAATAGAATGGAGCGGGAGGACGGGAGGGCTTGATTGTAGCTTTTCAGTGCTCATTCCATTCGCCTGACTGATGCACTTACCCGAGGGCATGAGAACTGAAAAGCTTACTTTCCTATGACACCTTATTGTGGCCGTTGTCAAAGCAGCTCCTTTGCTTTCAGGTGTTGATTATTGTTTGATTATCCAATCAGAGAGCCGCTTCAACGAGCTGCTACTTGACCCAAATACTAACGATTTTACTTTCGCAACAGATGGGCGTGGTTCTGCCTGCTCTGGCGTCGGTTAACCAGAAATTGGCTGCTGCTCGGACAAGATTCGTGGAGAGAAAAGTTGTCATTGAAAGTCTGATGAGATGTTGCGGACAAAACTGCAAGTTACTGCAAATAGAAACCAACAAAAATGGGAAACCCTCACAGATGAGCTTCAACGGCACAACTGTAGACCGGTCTACACGTGAGTATATTTGGCAATACTTCCAGGAACACGCGTTTAATAGTGATCTAAAGAGGCGCATCGCGTAGTTAGAATAGTTGTTTATTTAATACCAAAACAACGTTAATGTTATTCTTTCCGGCTAAATTTTTGCAAACCAGCGGACTTTAGATTTTACTTTCATTTACCGACACAACAGTCTGCACGCCAGGTCACGATTGACTACTTCCCAAGAAGACAGCCCTGAAGAGGGTTACCATTAACGTCCTCATTTATTCCCATACAGGACTAATAATGAAACACGGCCACAATTTCAACTGGCGAATGGTTAGCATTCACTGGGAGACGAACAAGACTTACACCATGGCTGTCAGGAACGGGAAGGTCGTGATGGAGGTAAGTTAGAGATATTTATTATATTTGGATTATTAGTTCCTCGTGCAAGCCTGGTCTTTGAAAATGAATAGTCTGCCCTGTAGTAATCATCATCAACAATATTGTCATAAATACTGTGTAGGAAATGTTGTTTTTTCAAAAACCCAAAGAAATCATCTTACAGAGTAAATAGGTTTATGAGTATGCATATGTTTATATATTTATCGTACGTATGACGGTATGTGTGAGATGGCGGCCATATATACATACAAGCTCAGTGATTCAGAAAGGGTTGTCTTGTACATTGTACTTTCGATCGTGCCTACCCAAATAAAACCCAGCCTCTTTGATAGAAAACTTTAAAAACACACTGATTCTAGATGACCTTCCATCTCATATCGTTTCTGTACGGAGCAGGCATAATTATTTGTCGGGTCAAAATTCATAGCAGCATGGGCCACAATGCCTTTCGGCCTAGGTATCAGTATGTGCCTACGAATGCACAATGCACGAATGCATAAGCGGGCACGAGACAATCTTTTCTGACTCAGCTGTATATATAAGTGCGACGGGCGTGCTGGTCTGTTTGTGTGTATTCGTGCATGTTTAGATCACTAATACACCATTTACACTTCACATAATTTTTGACACGGCACGGATAAAAGTGGTACCCTTACCAATTTTACCCATGCTCGGACTACCTATTGTGGTACCCGTACCAATTTTACCCATGCTCGGACTACCTATTGTGGTATCCGTACCATTTTTACCCATGCTCGGACTACCTATTGTGGTACCCGTACCAATTTTACCCATGCTCGGACTACCTATTGTGGTACCCGTACTAAATTACCCATGCTCAGACTACCTATTGTGGTACTCGTACTAAATTACCCAATACCCATGCTCAGACTACCTGTTGTGGTACTCGTACCAATTTTACCCATGCTCAGACTACCTATTGTGGTACCCGTACCAATTTTACCCATGCTCAGACTACCTATTGTGGTACCCGTACCAATTTTACCAATGCTCGGACTACCTAAAAGGTAGTCCGAGCACGGGCAAAATTGGTAAGGGTACCACTTTTATTCGTGGCGTGTCAAAAGTATGTGTAGTGCAGTAATGGCGTTTAAATAATCAATTTAAAAGAAAAGCAATATGCAATTTCCCGTTATCACGAGTTTGGTTCTTGTACATTTACCATCCAATATTAATGCCGTCTTGTTCTATTATATGTTGCAGCCGACCCGAGGAGTAAGCTCTGCCAACTTGTTTCTTCAGCGAGCAAACACTCAACACTCATACTTGAACCTTCGCTCCCAGACCCAACCATTTGCTTACCTCTCGTCCGACTTGAAGGGCAAGTTATCACTTGGGAAATGTAGGAAAAGCCCGTTCTCTTGGTTGAAGATCAACACAGTCCTATGACGAAGCGTAAACAATAAATAAGGCGAATAATAGAAAGGATATTACACAGTGATTGAATTTCAAACGATTAAGATGTTTTTTTTTGCTCTGCCCATGGGAAATAATCCATATCTACCGTGTTATTCACGCTTTGGTAGATGGAAAGCAGCGAATGCGTTTTAACAAATAAAGGAGACTGCAGCTATCTTGAACTCTACATCCGGGATACGGGTGGCATACTTTCTATAAATCACTCGCTAGCGAGTTGAGTGAGGTGTCGGATGTGCGGATGATCAGATTAGTTTTCGTAAATAATAATGCGGCCCCTTTAATAAATGGCAAAGATTGTATATCTTGGAAAGAAAGAAATAATATTTATCTCATATTAATAAAATAGTGTTGCATTTGAAACAAGAATACTTCGAGTGTTATCAATTAAATATATCGACTTCAGTAAAGAAATGAAAATGTTCTGAATGTGTATATTGATCTCAATTAAAATTTGTTAAGGTGGCTTAACAGTTTTGGAATAATCAACAGATGCAATTGTTTTGTTTTGTTTTTACTCCAAGTAAAACGTTTTATTTATTGAAATACCGTAATCAAATACCGTAATCAAATTTACAGAATACCCAATGTCTCGTATAATGACGTCATTTCTGCATCATAAATGAAATAAATTGTAAATATCTCTCGATTTTCCCTTATCAGTGTCCCCACCTCAAAACTTGAGATCTGATAAACAAGTTAGATGTCTCACTTCTGACTCTGCCAATATATTTCAAAACGCTCGCACAGATTTCTAGTAATTTCGATATTATACAGTTTTAGCATTGTTTTGTAGCGTTTTTTAGTATAGGAATTTAATTCAATCAATGTGCAACAACCTTGTCAAGCAAAACGTTTATGGATCAGTCAAAGTATTGTTCAACAACAGGTTTTGTAAGCTACTGAATTTATTATTTGGTGTTTTCTCTTGGCATAGGTATGTATGTATGTATGTATGTATGGTATGTATGTATGTATGTATGTATGTATGTATGTATGTGTATGTATGTATGTATGTATGTATGTATGTATGTATGTATGTATGTATGTATGTGTATGGATGCATGTATGTATGTATGTATGTATGGATGCATGCATGTATGTATGTATGTATGTATGTATGTATGTATGTATGTATGTATGTATGTATGCTTGCTTGCATGTTGGATAGATGAATAGATAGACGCAAGCCCTTGCTATTTTAATCAAATTACTCACCTTATCAAAGAGCTGTGCAGCAAATACGGCGATCTTTTCCTTGTCGTTCGACTTGGCTATTAGGTCAATGATCTTTGCCGAAATACTAACAAAGTTGTCTTCGGTGATCTTGTTAAACAAGGAGCGCAGACCTCTTTTAAAATCCTGAATAACACAAACGTAACAAATATCATTATGCAAATTTAGAAAATGGAAACACATTACCTCACTGTACTGTTCATAACTAAAACAAAAACCTGCGTTCTTCAACAAATTACAATATTTCTTTTCTTCTAAGAAATGTCTACAGAAACATGTGATTATTTTAATATATAAAACTGTCGTCAGCACAGAAAGAAATTGTTTCGAATATTTCTTTACAATGGATTTACAGTGAGAGGTATTTGAAAGTCTTCATGACACCGGTGGGTTTAGTTTACAGGAGTACAGGAGTGCAAGTTTGGTTTAAAATTTAGGGTTAGGATCAGTGTTAGGTTTAGTGTTAGAGTTAGGGATAGCATTAGGGATATCATTAGGATTAGAATTAGAGTTAGGATTAGGGTTAGGTTTAGGGTTGGGGTTGGGGTTTAGGACTGAACTCCTGCAACCTACACTCCTGCAAACTAACCCCACGGTCTGTACACTAAGAAGTAACTATTTTGAAGCCTTCGCATCAATAAAAAGATTATATGTTGAAAGGCGTTCTATGTACCAAGACAGGAGGATTAGATACATACTTGTCCTTCACTCTTTCCACGGCGGCTGATAGGAACGTATCTGTTGTCCGTTTGTGGCAACTGTGGAGGACAAGATAACGGTGAGTTAGAGGTTTGTTGTGACTTGCCTTCTTCACTTGTACTGGAATTGGTCACTGATCAAGCAAAACGCTAAGAGCATTCTTGTGTTTAGGGATATAATAAGATTCTTACCTTCTCGGGAATATTTTGGAACACGTTAATGACTCTGCGTCCTTGTGGCTGTAGAATGAGAGAATAGAAATACAAGTATTAGATTTTAGTGTTCACTTTGTAACTGATCTTCAAACAGCATCTCCAACTGCTTGCCTTCTCAATACGCGTATTGAGCGCTCGCATATATACCTACATTACAAGTTAGAAAAATATTTGTTCTACCAAAGTTAAACCTCTCCTCCACCCTCAGCGCCCATCCCTCTTTCTTAGTTGTTAGTTTACAATCCAGAAATTGTTAGCACGTACCCTGTTGCTCTCTAATCGCCATCCAGACTCGTGTTCTTGGCTGTTAGTTTCCTGTGCCTTTCGGGGTGGAAATCCTCCCCTGTGGCTGAATCCTTCGTGTGCTGTTTCCTGTTGATTCAGGTTTTGCTGATTTCTGGTTGGAAATCCCCATCGATGGCGTTTGTCTTCCCCAACTGTTTGTGGCTGACCAAGATTTCGGGGTGGAAATCCTCCTCGATGGCGCACATCTGTTCTTGTTTGAGGCTGATCCAGGTTTTGCTGATTTCTGGGAGGAAATTCTCCCCGATAGCGCTTGCATCTCTGTGCCACTGGTGGATGACTATTGTTGGCCACTTGCCTGCTTCCGTGACTGTCCACCTGGGATGGACTGCAGTAAAACATCGATGGTGATGAAAATACTTAGTCGTACTAAAGAGTATTTAATCGTTATGTAATTACTTCACTGTGGAATATACACTCAAAGCTCTATCTTTAATGTATTCACACAATTGCACAATTACAATGATAAACATGAAAAGACGCATTTTGTGCATTTACCTTTTGTCACAGAACAACTCCCATAAGACCTGGTCCTCCACAGGACCGACTATCGGTGGAATACGCTTCTTGGGTTGAATCATGGTCTCATTGATGTGGAATAGTTCATCCCTATGGTACGTAATTCGTTTGCCCTGTATATAAACCAACAATACCACATTTGATTGGTTGAAAGAGAGCAGAAGAAGAAGAAGAAGAAGAAGAAGAAGAAGAAGAAGAAGAAGAAGAAGAAGAAGAAGAAGAAGAAGAACCACAACAACAACAACAACAACAACAAGTACAAGAAGGCGAAGACAAAGAGAAGGAGAAGGAGAAGGAGAAGTAACAACTACAACAAAAACAATAGCTCCAGTACAAACACAGGCACAGGTACAGGCACAGGCACAGGACCAGGCACAGGCCTAGGCGTATGCATGATACGGCACAGCGGGAGACAGAACAACACAGTAAATCTAGCACAGTACAGTACACTGGTACAGCACAACGCAGTGCAACGCAACTCAGTGCAGTACAACACAGCTAGATACAGCATTCGACCCAACACAGCAAACCTAGATTCAAGAGACAAGCTTTCTATAAGACAATTGTAAGTGGAAGCGCGAGAGTAAATGACAATTGTCCATTTTGTTTTGCGTAGGACAGATTATAAAAATGTAAGATTTCCACAAATCTAGTTAGGAAATTCTGAAAATGTTGATTCCTACTACAATTTCACATTTGTTGACTCTTATCGCATCAGACAAAAGTGCAGTTTATCGAATTTTGTAATAGCTAGGTCTACGCCGGGTCCTTCAGTCACACTAAGTCGCCTTGTGTTCCTTGACAATTTAGCTTAAGTAGCCTTAATTCGCCGTGACTCGCCTAAATTCAAATCAAAGATTGTTGGTCACTCACGCATGCTAAGTTAAGTTCGTTCACTTTATTTACATTTCGTTCATTGTGTTATTCCAGAAATACCATAAATACCCGCTTGTACGAACCTGGTCTATTAAGAATGTACATGCTCAAATATTTAAAATAATTGGCTATCATCAGCTATCATCAGCTATCATTAGCTATCATTGGTTATCAAATAAGTAAGAACCTATTGCAGGCTGATTCGGAAAATCTAGCTTCTTACACGCAGGTACTATGTTTTGCCTCTCAATTAATACGCCAGGTGCAGAAGAACTTCAAGTGTTGTATTACAAAATGCTCTCACTGATAATTTCAAGATAACGCTGAACTGTAACACATACCCTCTTGGGACCAGCTCCATTTGTCTTTTCTCCGCTTGATTCCATTTCTTGCATTTAATAAACTATTTGGAATAAGAAATTTGAGCAACGCGTCAGATAACATGAAACTCTTCAGCATAAGGTTCCTATCTCACGATAATAGGAGGATCCTCATGGCTCTTGTAATAATAATAATAATAATAATAATAATAATAGCTATATTAATAATAATAATAATAATAATAATTATAATAATAATAGTAGTAGTAATAATAATAATAATAATACTATTTCCTTGTTGTATATTCTCGCATTTACACGATAAAAAAGATGAACTATTCGACATTTTAATGATGAATGTAATCTATTCTGTAAATATCTCTGAAATAATACGATCGAAAATATCTGATTAAGTTAAATTAAAGAATGGTATAATTTTTTCCCTGTTTACCTGTTTTAATATATATTTTATGCCGGTGACCTATACAACGTTTTCAAAAATCTCTGTTAAACTAACGGACAAAAACAATGAACGCTATAAAAGTTTTAAAAACTCCGAACATTTTGACTAAAGCCATCACTGACCCTGACGATCAATGTAATTTATAATGTTTGGATTTATTTTTACCCAACTTTTATAGTCTTGTCGTTTTATCCATTTAAACTGTTTTATCTGTTGAACCACTGATGTGAGAGTACTTTGCAATTATTTATGTTTCTATTATTGAGCGTGAAATGCTGTATACAGTTTTAAAAAATTATTTGTTATATTTTTTACTTGCGCGCGCTTCTGGATCGAATGGCGCCATTTTGGGTACAAGATTATTGCGCACGTGCTTGATCACGTGGATCGATCTCCAAGCAACGGCAAATAAACAAAAAAAGTTTCGAACAAAAGTAAATTGTTAATTGTCTTGTTTTCAACCCTTTCCTTCCCAAACTTATAAATGGAGTTCATAAAACGCGATTCTTGCTATCAAAGATGGTATGCATATATGTCTGCCTTAGGGTTTAGTGATTGGGATACCAAGGACATCATACAAATAATGCCGTTTTTTTGCGTGTTTTTGCGTCTGTTCACTGATTCGATGTCCTAACATATTCCTACAATAGATTTATTTGTTTAAACTGTATATTCTTCTTCCTCTTTTACAGGATGGCAGTTGATGCTTATTTTTAGAAATTTTTTTCTGCTAGAATTTGTATATACCCTTCTGGATTATACCCTGGTTTTTACAGTATTTGTTTATTTAATGAAACTGAATGCACCAAATCCCATGACTTATTTAACTGTGTAATAATGTTTTAATTATCCGTAACAATAGGCAACTAAGGAAAGTGTCTTACCTTCAATTTTGTCTGCAATTTGTTGTCAACAATGTTCTCACGGATATTCTTCGCTATATCTCCAAGCAAAATAAAGCACTACTGAACGTGCAGGCTTGTTCGACTCATATAAATACTCGGTGAGCCATTGTGACGTAACCCTGCTCCTTCGCGACTCCTCTGATTGGTCAGAAGGTAACACGTGCGTAATGCCAGCCACATCATTGGCCAGTCGAAAACAATGACAGTGTAAGAAGAGTGTTGATTGGTAAATTCATCTGCACACGACTTGGAACAAATAAGTTCCGCAAAGTTAAGATCACCCGTTGCTAGGGAAGCTTAAAACAGCAGAAATCCTCTCGACATAAATTCCAAGACCTTGAAATAGTAAATTGAATTTCCGCAGATTGAAACTCAATTGCTATCAGAAGCCACCAGTCAGCGCCTATCCACAACATCCGTTTTATATATATCATTGAAGCTTAAAAATGAAGCAGACTCCATAAAGCATTCGACTTGTTTCGCTTCTGCCAGGCCGCATATTCCAAGTTTCTGGCATACTAGCTTTCGCTTTCAAGAATACATATTTTGCTTAGTTACTAAGTTCTTCTTGTATGGTTTTATCTCATGGTTTCATAGGCTCGGCCACTGATTGCCAATTCGTAAAATCATACCTGCAAAAAAGAAAACTTGTCATTACTGTTTAACTATAAGGCCTAATTCTTGACTCAACAGTGACTGCTTTTAGTGAATCAAACATACAACCGTTTCTGGACTCGACATCATTGCGTCGCGTCATCCAATGAGCGCGCTCACTCCATTTCCAAGTTATCGGACTTGATGCAAACCTGTTAGAGAAGAGGTGAAGAGGGATCAGGGTTAAAAGGTGTAAGTATATTGGGGCTTTATGACTTTAATTATTTGCACAATGTTAAATCAATATTTCAATGTTCTTCTCAGTATACAGTCACGTGACAGCAATTTTAGTATAGGGGGATGATTGATAGGTGAACGATTGTTATTCAAGTAACGCGAATCTGCATGGGAAACTAACAGATGGCAACTGCAGCCTTCTGAAATGATATCCAACACAAATGATTGTAACAATTAACAACTACCAATACCTCGTTGAAATGTTTGCTTCCTCAGCCAAACAGTCAACTCTTATTTCCTCCGCCGATCAAGAACGGCTCTGCGAGGGGCCAGGTAAAGCACAGGCAGCCCAAGCTGGTAGTTAGTATATATAGTTATATGAGGGTCCAACATAGGTCTCTTCAATCCGCATCCCGCCACCATTTTTTCTTCCATCCCGCCATCCCGCCATCCCGCTTGTTTTGTACGGATCTTCCCGATCCCGCGTCGTTTAAAGTATTTTCAGTATGACTACATACCTTTCCTCCAAGATGAAGTATGACATGCGGCTTTCTAACTCGCTTTCATCAAAAACTAAATCGATTTGTTGGCTTCCAAGACCTAAGTGACATAGTAATTATTGTACCATGCAACATTCATAATGGAGGAGAGAGGTCAGATTTGTAGGGTCCGTGGGAATGCTCCCCCGGCCCCCCGGAAAAATTTGAAAATTTGGGCTTCTAGAATCACTAGAAATGCGTCTAAAATTGCAAATTGCAAATTGCAATAATAATCTACGCCGACGTTTGCATAAATGAAGCAGCATTTGAACTTCCATCCCACTTCCTGTCCAGAAAAATCAATAATTCCCGCATCCCGCCACTGAGGTAACCAACTTCCCGCTTCCCACCGAGCCCTAAACATCCCGCATCTCGCCCTCAAATTTCTTTTCATCCCACATCCCGCCAGTTTAAAATGCCTTATCCCGCATCCAGCCAAACCTTTGTTGGACCCTCTTATATGCAGATAGACGGATACTCGATAGTTCATCGCTTTTCGTGAATGTTGTATATTTGATGCAAATGACATAAATAAGCTTCCTTACCTCAATTGTTGCTTCCTTGTGTCTTGCTTGTACATTTTGAGGCCATTAGAAGTGAATTAGAGGTGATTTTTCTGTATATATATTATGTATGCTAACTGCGAGCTTGGACTGCCTGTCCTTAAAGCAACGACAAACTTTGCGATTGAACTGATTGAAAAAGATAGTGATTAGTGGCTTAAACTTTGACAACATAACTATCAACGCTAAATAATTGTCATCCTCTCAGAAATTGGTTAAGATTACGAAGCTGTCCGAAAAATAAAGCCTGTTCTGAAAGTGCAACATCTAATTTACACAACTTCGTTTGCTTGGTAATTCTGTAGTTTGGCCAGTTTAGGACAGGACTGTGCAGTTGCATCTGGAGTGTGCATCTGCGGCATAGGTCCCCATATTATGGAGTAAAACTCACCGTAACATTTCTCTCTTCTCTAAAGTCATGCTCACAGCACAAAAGAATGCTAATAGTAATACAAAAGTGCAAAACATCACAAAAAGCTTTTACTACATCTATGAATTCTTGGTCCGTTTATACTGTTCCACTTGAGTAGTTACTTTGTAAATCTTAGTCTTGTATCATGAAGCCCATGAAGGCAAGTTTGCCAACAAAAGTTTGTCTTTAGCAAAGTATAGAAACCATTGATGCAACAACAAGAACAGATGTAATATATACATTCGGTTTTGATATTGGCTGACACCTGGCATAAACACCAGTGACATCAAATTAGAATAGTTTGAATGTACGCGGACAAAGAGTAGAGTAAAGAGTGTTTAAAAATGTTGTATCTATGATAATAAAGAAGATAGCTAGCTTTATATATCAGTTGACAGTTGTGGTGAAGCACTTCTAAATACCTCAATGTTGACGGGACGGTTGATTCTCATTTCACCATAACTTGAACGTCCTCGTCTCCTCTGTTATCGAACGATGGCCGATGGCCAGGCTCAACCCTTCTTTATAACTTATGGTACCGGCTCTCTTTGTATGAAACAGACTGCGTTATAATCCCTCTGTTGTGTGACGAGGTTTTGTCATGGTTATTAGTCTTTTGTTATTGTAAGGTGCGGACACAAATAAACGAACTAAATATAAATAACAAAACACAAATTACGATTATCGCAAAATCAGATGCAATCTCTGTCACTTCGTATCAAATAGAAACCAGCCTTAAAGCCTTCTGCGCAGACAACTCAAAGGTTACTGATTCATCAAAAAGTATAGCGAATGATGGCAAACAGTGATAAAGGAGGGTGAGTGGTAGCGAGCTCTTCAGTCCCGCTGTGTTCTGTTCGAATTACTTGCACGAAATTGATACAAATGTCTGAAAATTTACTATCTGAGTTCACCCTGCGGAGAAACATGCTTTCCTTTCTGAGTGACTTTCTGCTATTGTCTTAAACTTCTGCGATTTAATGTATTGTTTACACGAGGAATTTTATCACTTCCCTCACCCACACACACCCATTGGCAGGCTGTGACGGAACTAAAGAGGAATTTGTTTAACTTTTGTCTTTTCGATTCTCATTTACTTAGTGTTTTAAAACGGAATTTGTTATTTCGGAAACACCGACGCGATGTATCCGTACCATACTACTGCACACTTCATACAGCTCTGTTATATTCAGTACCTATATATATTCTCACGAGTATCTATACAATTACAAGTGAACGTGTGCCAAATACATTCACCACATCTGGTGACTGTGTAACTGAGATTAAGTTCCTAATTGTATTATCCTTAAAAGCCTCCTGCTGACATAAGAATTAATATTCAATTACTGAAGAACAGTGCGTCTAGGCACTCTCTTTTAAAATAGTAGTCGAAACCGGCAGTAATCTTGTTCACAACGTCCGGCCTTGCCGAGATTTCGCTGTGTTCTCGATCCAACTGTGAACTTCCTACCTCGATAAAACAATACGATAAAGAAAGCATTTGTGTTAAATCTCTTAATTAAGAAGTACTTAAACTTATCTTTTTAGATCGTTTCATTACAATATAACCTATAAGTAAGAATTTTAAACTTGTAAAAAGTAGATTTCATTCCTAATAAGAACTTTAAAACTTGTGAAAAGTAGAATTAATTTCTAATAGTTTCTCTCATATAGTTTTCATATTTGGCTCGCCAAGAACTGAACACGACAACGGAAAGCTTAGTGCTCTCATAAAGGATCAGTATTTTCAAATTCTCTGAATATCAGCTTGTCTTCACTATATATTACTAACACTATAGGTCGCTCAAGCTTTATAACGATTATTGTGACGTATATCTCTAATATTGTACAGATTCAAACTATTGGTTCACAGCGAGATATCCGTCTTTAAAAAGGTAAATATTTAAAAAATGTTTAAAGAATTACATGTAGCACTGATTTTGTTGTTCTAACTGCCTGTCTGTGATGTTTATCAACATTTCCAGATGGAGTGTAGAGTCATTTTATTCATATTTTGTACAGTTTTATTTCGAATTCCTACTATAATGGAGAGGGATGAAGCCCGTAACAATGGAGAATTGCAAAATGAAAATAAGAATTATGCTTTTAATATTGTATTTATTATATAGCGAGAAAAATGTGCCCTCTATGAGTAATATAATACGACTCAAAACTCCAACGGGACAGTTATTGCTGTATCAGGGTATGTGTGACCGCCTTGGCGCCAAAGCTAATGAAATGGCAACGATATGAACAATTACGGTGACACTAAGGCGATGGCAGTTACAGACGTTACACCAATGGCATGGACGACGACGTTACTTACAACAACGATAGTATGATAAATGACAAATGTTACTGGTCCAAACATAACAATAATAAGGACAGTGATTAATATGATAATGATAGCGACAGTGACAGTTACAGTGACGATGAAATTGGCAGCGACAGCGACAGTGACTGAGTGATAGTGGCAGTGATGAGTGACAGTGACAGTGACTAGGGACAGTGCCTAGTGACAGTGACTGAATGACAGTGACTGAGTGACAGTGGCAGTGACTGAGTCACTGAGTGACAGTGACTGAGTGACAGTGACTGAGTGACAGTGACTGAGTGACAGTGACTGAGTGACAGTGACTGAGTGACAGTGACTGAGTGACAGTGACTGAGTGACAGTGACTGAGT